>JARFNZ010187657.1:0-25432 GCA_031763405.1 Balanus nubilus
ACTTTTGTATTCCGTACCTATGCTGGGGTAAACGGAATTTCTCAGCAACTAGGGCTTTACTGGAGGAATGCAAGTATTACATGATTCACAAAAATCTGCCCTTCAATTCCATGTCCATACTCCATGTCGCCAATGTCAGTAGCCACACTACCTTTAACACCTTTCCAGAGTATATGTTCAATTCCAGTTTCAACTAATAAGGCACATGTGCTTTATTAGTTAGTTGCGCTGCCATTTGATACACCTTGCAGCCAATACTCAGTTACTCAGAGAAGACCTCCCATCCCCGGGCTACCAGCACCTCTTCCCCTCCTCCCAGCCCATAATTAGCTCTTGTCTCCCTCCTCCCCCTGGAAAACACCCGCTCCTGCCGCCTCGGGAGACGAGCGGAACGTCTCCGCCGCTCCTTCCGCGTCGCTCCGCGGGAGGTAATGGTGTAGTTACACGGAAACGCTCGGATGCGCCCCGTCGCTCGCGTCACTGCCCGTCCGTCAGCGGGACAGGGGGCGCCAGCGTCGACTGGGGCGCTGGGACCGCGCGCGGGTCCGATGGGGCGGGACCGCGGACCGCTGGGACCGCGGGACCGAGGGGGCGGTCGGGGCGGGGCGGATCTGAGGGGACGTCTGGGACCGCTGGGATCACGGGCTGGAGGTCGCGGAGCCGGTACACCCCAGTGGGGCGGCGGGGCGACAAAGGGCCCAACCCGGCGACGCATTGAGACAGATCACTGCTGGAGCCGGGTAGAATGACAGGGGAGGTGGAGAATCCCGGTCTCTCAGACATACCGGCAGATGACATCAGGGAGTTGGGAAACTGACCATGGGAAACTGTTAATGAAGTTCGAAGTGTCGTGAGAAATAACTAAGAAGACGGCTGGTTGTCAATTCAATTGCCGGTGTATTTAAGCTCTTGGCTATGTTAACCATGCCTTTTCGGTCTGTAACCCGTCGGCCAACGTGAGTTATTTCAGCGTTGACTCGATACGCTGCACTGGCTCTGAATTTTGGCCATTGATCATGCCCTGAACACGACCGACTCCTTTTACTGTCGCAGCTTGAGGCAATGAGGTCGTTTATCATCGGCCTGGCTTTGTCCCCTCGGCAAGCGGCGTTTGGCAAGCCGCGCTGGTAATAACGTCACGGTGTGACCTGTTCCGGGACGGACAGAAACCGGTGAAGACGCCGAGTTGAGATGGTTGTTGCATGGGAACGACTGTAAGGAACGAGAAGCTAAAAGCAACCGGTGAGGAGTTTGAGGATAAAATGTGAATGAACATGGGGTCCGCGGGTTTAGACGGAATGGGCTAAAAATGAACACGTGATACATACATAGCTATGATATCTTCTTGCTTCCTCTTGCCGACAATTTGCAGTTCCCTTCTGACCACTAACCATTTTTCCGGGTAGCAACTGCCATTACCGTCAGCACTCGCCATAACTTCAGCCTTCTCTCTCGGGCGTTAACTATTCACGACTCTGGCGGCGCCGGTCGCCGGCGAGCTCCCATTGGTCCGATGACGTCACAACGGTCCGGCGCCGCGGACGAGCGCCACTCGTCGCGCTTCCATCACCGAATCTAATAAAGTGGCGCCGGCCGGCTCGTGGGGGATATACCGCCAGTTGTGCGGCTCCGAGCACCCATCAGTTGGTGAGTCAGGGAGGCATGAGCGTGACGTCAGTTCAGCATCAGTGCAGAGTTATAGGACAGAGTCAGTAGGAAGTCAATTTAGAGTCGGCTCTGAGTCGGTTCTGAGTCGGCTCTGAGACAGTTCTGAGTCGGTTCTGAGTCAGTACTGAGTCGGTCCTGAGTCAGTTGGTCCTCGTAAGGCAACTGTCGGTCCAACACCGGTCCAACGCCGGTCCAACACCGGTCCAACGTCAGTCCAACGACAGTTCAACGTCAGTCAATATCAGCCCGCCGTTCATCTGCCATCAGAATTCTGTTCGCGCGAGCATTCTTTAATGCAACGAGTGTTTCGTTTTTACCACGCGTTGCTCCCCAGTCGCGCCACGGGCCATATATCACTGCTGAGCGCGGTGCCGGGCCGGCCTATTGCGCGTTATTTAGCGCCACGTGCTACTTATGGAATAACCATTAATCTGAGTTGATGTGACGTGTGATCATAGTGTGATCAACTCTGATCATACGGGGAACTCTTGCTGCCGTCCTTGTTGCGAAGCGCTGGGTCATCCTTTTTACCCCAATGTATGGTTTTCCTGCAAACCCGCCTTTTATCATTCAGCATCTTCATCATTTTCCAATTGGATTATTTCATTATCTTCTATCAATCACTCTCTTCTCATAAGCTTCAGTAACTGGTCCTGTCAGACTCCTCTATCTACTGAGCGGGATCGGTTTGGCCACCCATATGCGTGGAGAGAGACCCATCCTGGTAACAAGCTCTGGGGTTTGGACCCTCGTCAGTCCTCTTCTGCAAACATTACAAGAACAGAGTTATGAATCGTGAAGAGTGTTTATCACCTCGTTCGCCGATCTCTAGGGATCGGGATCCTCCCCTGGATTTCTTCCCCATGCCATACGGGACCTGGAAATCCGGTCAATCTACCCGCTGTGGTCCTGCATCCGTCAGTGTGCGTGCCGGGAGCCACTCCGGAAGCGAAGCTTCCGAATCCATTCCACGCCACATTCACAGACCAAAGGCGACCGACGCCCCGGCCTGGGCCTGTTTCGGGTATAATCCCGCGAACCTCTTAATATGTAGCAACGAAAATCGCGGGATAAGACGGCTTGCCGTGGGATTGTTGCACCACAGATCTGCAAGGCGCTGAGAATATTCTTGTGACAACAAAAATGGGCATGTGGAAATACACGCCCACGACGTGGCTCTCTCATCTTCTGCGTTGCGCAGTCACGATCGCAAGTTACGCAGCTCACAACGTTTCACACTCCGCTTGCTGCTCATACATCCCATGCTCATACATCCCCTGCTCAACTTACATCCCATGTGTCCTTTGTCTTAGAATGGCCGACGCCGGCGGCTCAGTGTCCCTCTACAGCCGGCAGTAGACGGTGATTGACTGACCAGGACATCATCTGACTCAATTAGTGATGGTATGGCCGGACAATGGTGCCCGCCCGGCGGCGGCCAATTGACTCCCGCCCGAGATTAGCTCTCCGTAAGGGGGAAGCCGCAGAAGAACGGGGGAGCTGGGGGCCGCAGGACAAGTGGACGATCGTCACGCGCTGGCCTGCTACGCCCGATGTGGTGCTGATGAGGCCGGAGGGTCGTAAGAGTAGGGGAATGGTCGTAGCGATGTGGGCTTTGTTTCACCCGCGGTTCGGACTGGATCCGCCATCCGCCATCCGCCATCCGTTTCTAGCAAAATGGCCCGTTCGGCTGGCGTCGGCCAAAGTTAAATATGGTAGCCATATGGCAGCCCAATATTTTTACCTTCATGGCGCGAATGATTCATGTGTTGTGCAGTGTTTGTTCTGCCAGCGACAAATATCGAGCGGCTTAAACGTCAATACAATGCTGTATATTGTATACCGAAATACATAGAAGGATAATTGCCAGATAATTTCAGCAATTTCCAGACACTTAAAAGTATACTTAACACAAAAAATGATTTATCTTCAACACCACTCGAAACGTCCCGTCACCCCGCCAAAAGTTGAACAATGCTCAACTTGGAAAAACGGAACGTCTCTGTCGCAGTCAGATGCTGCGCGCCGCCACCACCCGTCCAGGCGGCGCCGATGGGCGTCGTTACACATGTTCGCACTGAACCCGACACAAACGGCGCCCAAACGGACCGTTTTGTGAGAAACGGATGGCGGGTGGCGGATGGCGGATCCAGTCCGAACCGTGGGTTGCTGTTTTGCAGTTATGCACGGAATCAGTGCTGCATTTTGCATTTTGTAGTTTGTGTGATGCAGTTTACATAAAAGAGAAGTTCCTTTCATGTTATGTCGCAGCGACAATTCGTGAAAAGCATTTAGATGCTTATTTTTCCCTTGCAGATTCGTTCATTTTTTATCAGAGAAGTTGCACCTCTTCAGCTAATACATTTGTCCCACTAACTTGGAGATCGGTCACAGCTCGTCCTTCCCGTCTCGGGCAATGTGTCGGCCGGGCTGCAAACTTTGGCCACCGACATCGCCGGAACTGTCTGGCACACGGCCCTGTTTAACAGAGTGATGACACAATTTGGCTGCGACCTCACACCATCCATTCAGAAATTATTCCCTCCAGTCCGCCCCTATTAGACCTCGGACGCCATTAAAGTCACAGGACCTCTGGACCCCTTTGTCCTCAAGTATACATGCTAGGAGATATTTTACACAGCAGTTTCAATCCGTAAACTCGGAACATCCCAATTGAATATGAATGAGAACGAGTTCTACTTACATCCAACTTTTCCAGAGCATGCGCACGAAATGACTGAAGTTATTTGCTCGTCCGTGGAGAACTTAACTTACGCAGTTAATTTTACGGTCATCGCTTATTAAACTCCATGAAAGACAGATGTAAACATTATAAAGCACAGATTCCAGGCTCTCCTACATGATGCTGATGCACACAACACATCAAGAGTGCACAAGCGCTGCATCCGTTTAGATCCTCATAGCGATCGGGAGTCGGGTTACAATAATTTAGCCATAGTGAAAACATTTTATCGTTTAAAACATGAAAAATATTATGTTTTGATTGGGTAAATACTGGCGACAACAATACGATTAAATGAATATGGAATCTCTAAATGTCCTCAGTAATGTACACATATTAAGACATGATCCACAATTTTGCACCGCAAAAGCAATTGAGCGCAAAATCAGCACCAAGCAAAGCTTAAAGAACACCCAAGGAACTATGAATGTTGCAATCCGTGAAATGTCTTGCTAGCAGTCAAAACAGGGATATACCAATACCTGCCAACCTTAAGCATTCCCGACAGCAGCAGTCAACAGCTGCCTTCCCGACCTCCACACCTCACGTCACCGGCCCCACGGCTCCAGAGACAAATGAGTGCCTGATGTGATAGGCGCCTGCGATCCCCGCTCCCTCGTACACCGGCAGCGGACGCGTCTACCCGTGACCGGCGGCCGCAAACCCATCGCGTCGAGATCGACGCTGCTTTGAACGCCGCGTCACGCGACGTCATTAGTGACGCATCTGCGGCCTACTCGGCGTCAAACGACGGCGAATGGCGGATGTTGGCGGAGCCAAAACGTGATCGGGGTCCGGTGACAAGGTCGCTCCCATTTTAGGCGTTATTAGAATCACAGCTGTCGACAGGCCTGATTCGAGCAAATGTCCCGAATGTTCAATGCTTGTGCTCGCAAATTGCCAAGTCTGGATGAGATTGCTGAGAGAGTTTGCTTGCGTGATAAAGCCCAGGCTATGCGATGTGTCAACAATGTACGCTAGCATACGTGCCGGTTCTTCTCAACATTTGACTCGTAAATACACTTGTATTTCACTTTATTTTGTGCCATTATTCAAAAATATTACTATCAATTTCTGATTGGGTTGGACCCTGAGGGGAAGAAATCGGGAATATGTATGCCAAAAATAACAACTATAAATTGCATCTCAAACAAAATAGCAGTCTTCTTACATCATTTGGGTATAAAAATTTCGCCTATGCATAGTCCGCCGAAAGAATCACTCCCGGAACTGCAATGACGTCACCGTCGTAACGAAACAGCCCTATAACCTGCCTTTCCTCACTCCACATCCCAGAGAGCCACTTCCAGGAGTGGCCCCGCGACGGGTGGTCGGCCACACAGGAAGGCGCCTCCGCGTCCATCACCGCACCACACCTTCACCCCGCCTCACCTGGCGGCGAAGGACCTCCATCAGCCTCCGCTTTACGACAGCCCTCAGCTAATGAAGCACTTAGGCGGTCGACGCACACCTCTCTGTCGCTGCCGAACTCACACCGACGGGCCGTGAGAACTTCCGCCCAGCCGCTTCGTTAGTGAGTTTTACCAGACTAACGACAGCTGGAGTGACATCGATAGGAGAAGACAGATTAATTACTGAGTAGACGGCCGGATAGCGCTGGTAAATAGTTTGTTAGACGGCACTGGGCGTGTAATTTATTTGTTTTGGAGAGGTGTTTGGGGAGCCGGCGCTTGGAGCCAGGTGTCGGGTGGAGGACGAGATTTCAAAGTGATTCGGGATGTTCTAGTGCTGTCGTTTTGTGAACTTTCAGTTCTGGTGGTGATAACAAGCTGCGTTCAAGAGTTGTTCTCAATAAATCAAAAGTGTAGGTAATAGCGTAAAAACTAAAGATGCTGTTTACTCCAAGTTTGAATAGTGATAGATTAACGATATTGTCACGATCCAGGGTTGCGAGGTCGGCAAAATTTTATCGACTCCAGCTCCGACTCCGACTGCGGCCTGAAAAAAATCGACTTCTCTTCCGACTCCGACTCTACTCCGACTCCGGGCTTTATCGATTCTCCAACTGCGTGCCAGGGAACAATATCTGCAGTGTCATTCATTTTGTTAATTTGCTTTCTTCCTAACAGCGCGTAAAATAAGTATACGCCGACCAAGCACGGACGCAGCTTGCTAGCCGCATATCCAGTCAAGTTGTACTGTACCCGCCTGCAGGCGGCAAAGCCCTGAAACGGGTATCGAGCGGCGAACGCAGCCAGCCGCTGGCTCAGCTTGTCTTCGTTGTAAAGTGGTCCTCGCTGTAACTTGGCATGGTCATTACCTTGCCTCGAGGTGAAAGTTTAAAAAGCTTGAAGCAGATCATCACGATATGATTTCAAACTCATTGATGGAACGACCATGATATCGTTAAAATAAATGTTCTATCTTTGGCCAGGCGGAGTCGAAAATTTACTTATATCATAAAGATGACTATCAAATAGATAGATGACTAAACTATATCATAGACAACATAAAACCAGTGCTGCTATGTCACCTATGAGTTATGACTATGCATATGTTTTGTCTACTATTTTTTCTTCAAAAAGGATGTATTTAATATATTTAGGCCGGCGAATAATCCACCTACCAAAGAAGTCACCAATTGCGCGAGGAATCTATCTCGACTCCGGTTGGAGTCGGTACAATTTGAGTGACTCCGACTCCGACTCCGACTCCGGCAAAACTGCCGACCCCGAGCGACTCCAACCCCGGCTTTGACTCCGACTGTACAGTCCTGGTTGCCTCTGCCCATTTATTGCTTATTTAATATCTGTCTTCCAAAATTCGGAAATCGAAGATCTCAAAGCTCGTCACGAATATTCGTGACTGGTATCATATCACAGCCAGGCCACTGAGAATCCCCGGCATCGCTGGACTGGGCGGAGGCAGCTGCAGGAAGTGCTGGTAGTTAACAACTGATAGGCTAATGTAGCCAAATTATCCTGGCGAGCGACGCGTGATGTCACAGCTGACATGGTAACGAGCCGTGTTTAACCTGTCCAAGCTCAGGCAACCGGATCCAATTCGGTGTGTGCCTAACTGGATACGGGCGCACCGGGCCAGAACGGAGGCCCACGTCATACTGCATGGTTGACGGGACCCCGCCCAGGAGCTCGGGCGGGCTCAGTATGCCTGTGTTCTCCGGCTCCAAACATGGATGGGGCATATCAACAGTGTTAGTGATGCGAGGTTACGAACTTAACGTGGTGCCGACATAGCAAAGCTGAAATCTTATGCCTGCTTGTTTCCTAGTCGCAATGATAAATGTCATAACATTTAAATGCCTGAATTATGCTATATTTGCGTTTGTTCCTCAACTATCTCTCAAATTTGTATTTCGTGGATAATCACGTCATTGTATGGCCTGAGCCTGGTATGGCCTTTGCGATGTATTTTTATTTTTTCATCCTATTTCGATAGCACCTTCTCATCTCTTCCTTTACCCCGAATGTTCTTCTCATCGCAATGTCCTTCAGGTCCTCCTACGTCCCTTTTTCGATTTTTCTTGCGTGCAACGCCTCTCTATCTCCTACCTCATCCCCTCCCGTATCTCCCACCCTCCTCTGCCTCTCCGCCCCTCGAGTCTCCCTCATCTCCCCTGTCTGCCACCCCCCTCCCCCCTCCCTCCACACCACCACCACCACCTGTGCATTGTTGCGTGACCATTCCCGGGTCTGGTCTGGCCTGAGGGCTCAGTAAAGTACGCCCTGCCCCGGGCCGCCGCCGCGTTTCGCGTGCAGCCTCCTCCTTCTCTCCTCCTCAGCCCACTGACAGACACGGTCGACCGGAGCTTCCTCTCGCACGAGAGTTTTTGTGACGGGCCGAGGTCCTGAGGCGGTGGTGCCATGCGGGACCGCGGGGATGTCACGTGACGGGAGCGTGACGCGTCACGGGGGTAACTGATGACAAGGTCGCTTCTCAGATCATCGCCTCGTCGACAGGGAATACATGGTTGATGGTGGTCGGGAACACGGACACGCTGGATTGATCGCTGATGAGACGATACATGATGATCTACGCCATGGATATGCATTATGTAGTCCCATAAGTTGATGAAGTGGTTTTGAGATAAAAGCATCTACGCTAAACTCCTGCGCTCACATAATTGTGAGAGAAGAGGAAGAGAGCGTAAGGAATGGATTGCACTGATCATGATGTAAATATTGGTTCTTTGCCGAAACGTTTTCTTTCAAAGGAAAACGTTTCTGGGTTGATATAAAATGCATACAGTTCCATTTTCAATATTGTGAAGTAAGGCCAAGTTTAATATTTAAAGCATCAACTTGGACAAGTACAATTAAAACGCAAGGCAATATCAACATTCCAATTACAGATCTGTAATACTCGGACGATCTGCTACTGTTCAAATTGAGCAGTGGTAGCCCTGGCACTCCTCAGCCACAAGACTCACACAAAAACATCCATCAAAAGAAACACCCATCGGGAATGATCAGCAGAAGATACTCTCCTGGACGAGCCGGAGCATTTGAGCATGTCGGTCAGCCTTCAGATCCCACTTCAAGATACGATCATACTCCTGATGACTTCAGCCATGCATCTAGGCCAGCCAATGTCTTAGCCTCCATCACGTACAATGCATCAATTAGGATTACTTGATGCTGCGGCGAGGAATAATGTCCTTATCTGTTCCGCATGCCTGAGAGGGTCTAAGTACATACAGTGTATCTACTCAAACGTCCCTGCAACGTCAGGCTAAGAGCTTGTGATTAAGATGTTGTGATGTCCATTTGGGCTAGCGACGCCTTTCTGTTTCTACTTCAGCAGCAAATTAAGGTTACGTTATTCATACAGATCAAAAGGACAGTTTTTGTTTTACAGCGGCCGCCTCCTGTTTCATTTTTCCTCCCGATGCACTCCAGGAGTCAGTGATTAAATCTGAGGTGATTTTGAGTGCAATGAGTTGAACTGAAAATCCAGAAGTGAATGGAGTTTGAGGGGTGATTTCTACATCGCGTTGCGCTGAATACGAGGTCAGTACGGGTGGTCTCAGCTGAGGTTCTGAGGTCAGCACAGGTTGAGGTGACTTCAGCTGAGGTTAGTAGAGGAGGTCTCAGCCGAGGTCAGTCCAGGCGGTCTCAACTCTCAGCTGACCCTGAGTTTCTGAGGCCGGAACAGATGGTTTCAGTTGAGGACCTGAAGTCAGTGGAAGTCTTAGTCGAGGTCAGTACAGACGGTCTCGGCTGAGGTCAGTGCAGGCGGTCTCAGCTGAGGTCAGTGCAGGTGGGTACAGCTGAGGTTAGTGATTTGGTCCCAGGACGTCTCAGCTGTCTGCGTGGGCCGCTCCGCCTGAGGTAGGGGCTTTATCTGATGAAAGTCCATCTATCACACACAAACAAACGGGCCCGGCGCGGTGGCGTGGCGATTGTTTTGTACAGATGTGCGCCAGCCAGGTCCCACTAACCCAGAATACAAATCACTCTAGTCCTCCAGCAAACGCTGATTGATGGAAGCCAGATGCTAATTCAGATACTAGTCCTCGGACAAGAGGTCAGGTGCGTGCGCAGTTTTTTTCAGCGCTTCTACGAAGCGGGTGATGTTAGACTCACCACTAAAATGCTAACAATAAATCGTTGGGGCAAATATTTCACCAAAAATACGCATCCATTAGTTTGATTCAATCATATTTGTGTTTGTAGATGTAAGATTTACTGACTGGGGTCATCAACATCAAAGCGTGCCTTTTCAGCTCAATGAACGTTTGATGTAATGTCGCTGACGGTAGATAGCCGAACCAGCTCTAACCTTTCTGCTATGATCGTGACGTGAATTATTTAGACATGCATCACTCGACGCTATGGAATTAATCGCGAAAGTTTTTGCAGCTTGTTTGAGCAGGAAGCAGTTGTCATTATTATTTCGGTTGCGGTTACCTCTCACCTACTTTCCCCGACGTGGCAGGAGCTCCCGAAGTGGTATTTAGGTATCCCTCTTTTAATTATTCCGTCTGCACGACCGTGCAAAAACGGTCGCGCGCCAAACGTAAAAGTGCATATTAAGTACAGTCAGATGCAAAAACTGGCAAATGGCTACATTGTATCATAATCAGGGGTGCTCAGTATGCAACGCAAGCTCCGGCAGCGGGCGAAGAGCCCGTGTTTTAGGCGGGCAATTAGGTATGCGAACGGTCAGATTGAGCGTATACCCGCACCTGGCTAACGACGCTAGAAGGATGCAGAGACGCCACATGTAACTCATACAGCTATATGGGGCTCAGGTGCATAAGGAAGAGTGATTTTGACTCACAAAGGCGATTTGTTTTCAGGTGTCACACGTGTGTCAGGTGCGGTGTCGGCTAAATGTGCAAAATCGGACAGTTTATTCGATGTTGTGGCAGACAACCCACGCTGTCCAACTCGATAACCCCGAGTTGTTGGCTAGTAAGGAGAATCCTTCACTTTCTTGCATTTAAGTTAACTGCCCGTGGCCATGACAATCAGCACTGGATAATTAACTATCCACCAGTAATTCAACAAGTTAGCTAGCTAATGGAGCCAGACAATTTAAGTGGGTATGCTGTCAATTTTAATTCGCTTAAGTGTCTAGTTAAGCTAACGCTCCGTCTCTCTATATTTAATAAAATTATCCGTACCCAATGCTCATGGCAAGCAGCTTGTAATAAATATTGCGAGTTCATCAATCCAGTTATCTGATTGAGGCAGACATTTTCAATCACATAATGCTGAGTAGTGTTTGGATGTGGTCACCGTGGCTTTCCGTAGATTCCGCACAGCGATTGAAGTCAACAGGGAACATGACACACGCTCGGGAGCCGGACCCATCCTCCCTATAAATATCGGTTAGGCCACGGCAGATATTAGACAGCTATGGACACTTCCGCTTCTTTATTTTCAATTCCACAATCTCTAAACGAGCGTTGCACGGGCCGGAGGAGACGACAGTGAGTTGTGAGATGATTCTCTGTCTTCTTACATAGGCGGACATTCCGCTCATCAGAGGCATTAGGGGCCGGGTAGGGCTGTTCAGCACGTTTCGTCCCTCCGTCTCGCGAGGCAGGACACGTTAAACGCTATGAGAGAGCGATCAGCCCATTGCTGATTCAGGACCGAAAGCAGTCTAAAAATTATGGGACAGAGTAATAAATCTGTTTGTCCTGATCGACGCAGTATGGATTTCTGGCTTCCTAATAACCCAGCCAGGATTGCAAGGAGATACCAGATATGTACAGTAGGTACTCACTGTTGTTGCGAGGTATTACATTAATAATGTCACATGCATTTTGCGCTGAGAGTCTTCTGTCTAGTTTAACACAATGGGCCGGACACGGTCCAACAAAAGAGCGGCTTTTATGTTCCAATGTCCTGTGTTCAGCAGGTCAGCTTACCATGTAAAAACGGCCGCAGTTCGTGCGTTACCCGCATGTCCCACTTTGTATACCTCGTATGATGACTGCCAAGCTGCGGTGCACTGAGCCAGGGCGATAGTTAATGTAATGCAGCCATATAAAGACATCGGCCGATTGACCTCAATGGTTCTTTAATACAGGGCCCATAGACGCATCGTGGACCTACCGTCACGGGTAGAGACGGTTACTCGGCATCAGATGGCAGGTTTTTGCAGGTGGAGGAATGAAAGAGTTGGAACTTCAAGCAGCAGGGTATTCATATTGTATGTAGGTATGGGGTGCATCAAGGCGCCACATAACACTGTCCAAAAATAAATGATATATGTATAAATATAATATAGAGGTGCTAATGAGGGTTGTTTCATTTGTGAAGGAGGTCACCGGATGAGCTCCCCATCGTCGAGGTACCGTCGCGTGTCGCTCCCCGGTATTACAGATCGCATGTTCACCGGTAAGTCCCATGCGAAGCCCGAACTGCTCTCGCTCCATCATCCGGCTAGTTATGGATTGCATGTGGTGAAGTATGCAGCGTCAAATTGATGCTCCCTGCGAGGGACCGCACGAGGAGGACCCTGACGGATGGGCTCGGTCCCGGCTGGTAAACCGATGCTCTTTGAGAGGAGATGGCACGGACATTTGTAAGGTCGGTTATTGTCGTGCAGTTTGTGCTGGCCGCTCTCCAGCGCTCCTCTTCCGCGGAGGTGGGCTCAGACGGGGCCAGATTGACGGCGGAGGCGGTGAGCAGGCGACAAGCGGAGTGTTTTGAAGAACGGTTTACGGTTAGAAGACTGCAGGGCGCAGGCCTGCGGTAATTTACGGGAGTCCTTGAAACGGCCCAAAATGGACCCGATATTTCAGGCGGACTTTGATGCTGAAGGATGAAATGTGGCGTATGTATGGTATGCAAAAATAAGCACAAACCAGGAAAAGAAAACCGGGACGGCGTCACAAGGATGGGGTTGTGGGAGGGGCATCTACCCTCCCCCCCCCCCCCCCAACCACTCATTGGGCCCGTCTCGGCCATGGGCGTTGCATGGAAAGAATCGACTAAAAGGTATATCACTATAATATCCCTTCCTCCCCTGCGGACGCTCCTGACACAGCAAAATGTGACTTGACCCCTATTATGATAGGGGACGAAAAAATAATTATGGTTATGTGCCTGACTGGGCTGGACCCTTTTAAGTAAAAGCCCTTTTCTGAAAATGCTGACCCCAACCGAAAATCGGTGACGCCGGCTCTGGAAGTAAACCAAAAATCTTTCGGCATGACACCTTAATTGAATTGTCCTGTACGTTCTTGAAGGAGCACATGTATGACAAATGTTACTAGCCTGAACAGAAAGCTGTGCGTGCCTTTGATTATCATTCCGAATGTCATCAACTCTTCCGTACGCGAGTTTCGTTGAGTGATAATGTATATGACTCTAAACCAAATAACAGGGAGTGTATCGGATCATATAAGCTTTATGGTTCAACCGCAAGCATTCGAGCTAGGTGTGCCTATGGTCATAATGCCCCGAATAATCCCCGTAGGAGTGCATACCAAAAACTGGCTAAGCGAAACCGGTTTAATCTGGCAATGTGCACTGAAATGCTTAGATCCAAGGTGCCTTACCCCACGACATGCTAGAAGGCGATTCTGGGCTACATATACATAGCTTTCATAAACGGCAATACGGAAAAACGCTTCATGTAACGCTATGAACCCGTTGGATTCCTTTTGGATGAAATGATAATTACTATGATAATTACTGTTATTTGCAGTACCGCCCGGAGTTAAGTACGTGAATACGGAAAATGTACAGTAAATGACCATTTCGAAATGTAGACGCGAACAATACAAGTTAAAATTAATATTACAAACGATTAAGGGCGAAATTTTTAACGGACTGGACTGTTAGGATGGAATACTTTTGCTCTATCACATATCAAATGTTATTTATTAGGTGGAAATATCCCCTTAACATTACATCCTTCTACAAGTCACAACAAAAACACTTGAAAGGATGGTATACCTCGAAACGGTATGCCTAAAATACATCTTAACTTGCCATGTCATACCGCGGCGATTTGTAACTTGCGAAATTCCGTCCGCCTCTTGATGTATGTGCGTGGCCAACTTACAAACATCCCTAGTTGGCATCCAAAGGATGTTGTGCAATATCTTTTCGTTGATTTGGACGTCTTATTACCCACCCTCCGTCGTATCACCGCGCTAATCTAAATGAGGTAATAAATGCCACGCTGTAATGTGTTCCGGAAACCGACTGCTGGAACGGTATTTGGTATAAAGATATTAGTATTATCGTTATTTGTATCCTGTATGAGCACAGTCTTGTCTATTTAGAATGTTTATATTTGGGACGTCTATTGCTGAAAGTGTTTAGAAGTTAACCCGCGATTTACTGAGGGGGGGGGGCTATTTTTTGCCCTTCCTCCTGTTTTTTTTGCAATACTCAATACAATACAATACAAGTCGGCCGGAAATGATGTACCTAAGAGTGCCGTCATGTTCTACCGATCTTGACCAAAAATAAGGGTTTTCAGGAAACGTTGTCAAGCGAACAGGCTTTAAGATAAATTAAATTGTTTTATATAAAAAGACCGAGTGTAGACGAAACTATCAAACTGCTATTTCGTTTTTACTTAATGAACAATAAGAAAATATTAACGTTAAAATTCAAAAGTATGATTTTTCCAATATTTTTGACAATTTTCTAAACTTTATAAAACATCATATATATTAGACCACTTAGGATAATTATAAATATTCTCCACTTGGGAGAAAATGTGTAAATATGAAGTCGACAGCTTCACAATGCCCTATCGAGTATCTTTTAAAGGCCAAAAACGACCAAATTTCAAGATATTTCTACAAACTCCGATGATTTTCCATTTTCATTTTTATCCGACTTCATAGAAAAAAAAATTGTTAAGGGCCATATTTCGCGTTCTTCACGAAACATGGTCTAAAACACGTATTACAGCTCCCAATGACCAAAATCAGTGCATTGACCTTCTTGAACTCGTTACCTCAGATGACCTTGACCTGACCCATGACCGCCAAAGGCTTAGAACAGTACTTGGAAGTGTTAGGGACACGATTTATGCCGATTCATTGGCTGCTTACGCGTTTAGTATAGTTATTCCACGCAGCAATCTCACCAACCGAAAACGCTCAACAGTATTACTTTGACCTGACCTGTGAGGTCATCAGTGACCTCCAGGTCAACAACATAGATATTCCTTCGATTAATTTTCCAGGGCTATCGAACGCCGTTTCATTTTTTAATCGGCCTTGTTGTTTCGGAGATGGAGAAGGGGCAAAAATATTTCCCCCCTAGTTAGTCGTGTTATGGAAATATCTCAGAGAGGCGCATGTTAAGTACAACTTTCCGGTTCTGTTTTTGATGCTTAAACTGTAAGTCAAAGTGTATCATACTTAGACGCATTTACAAATGTACATCATAAGGGAAAGGTTATATCAGTTTTACTTCTCGTTTTAGCCATGCTTAGCTTGTCACGTTTGCTAAAATAAATACATGTCGTTGATGTTTGATTGCAATGGTCTCCGTTCTACGGCCGAAGTCTACCGACAGTATCTACAGCCGCCCCGCCCGGTCTGCTCCATGTCAGTCGATGGTATGTCCGCAAGGAGCAGACAGTATCTACGGCCCGAGTGTAACACACAAATGGCGTGCTGGCCGTGCCCTGCGCGGGGTGTTCCAGGGAATACCGACCGTGGAACACGGTATGGAGGAGACACGGTAAATCCGGCATTATTTGTGGCCGGGCGGGAACGACGCAGAAACACAAATCCGGGAAAGATATCGTGCGTTATTTCCGCAGAAAATATGTCGTTCTTGTGTGGTTAAAATGCCTATTTGCGCGGCCTCTCACCGTTTGACTCAGTGCACGAATGGTGTTCATTTAACGCATCACTGAACGCAACCAATTTGCCTGGTGTTCGGAGATCGTGACGTATGACTTAATCTGTGAAAGCGAATGACAGTATATCCGCTTTAGAATCTAAATGCCGCCATGATATCTCTATTGACTCAGGTTGCAACTATTTCGAATGACAGTACGCTTGAGCGCTGAACGTCTTTGAATGTGTATGTGTGTGGGTGGGAGTTTCCGTCTTTTCGCCCATGAAAATGGTATTTATGGCAACTTAACTATTTGACTAGTTGTGAATAATTATCACTTATTGATATTATATTGCCACGTGGCGTGAACAACGATTTAGATCAAATAATTTGAGAAGTGGTGTACATATTTTTTAACTTATCGCTTCAGTACGACTGTAATTGTGTTGTTTTCTCATCTAGAGTACAAACTCTTCCATTTAAAATTACTCAACAAAGAGTTCTACATATTTTTTTAGCGTCAGATTGTCATGAATGAAAGCAAAACTGAAGCTGATGAAAAGTAAAGAATTAAGCATGTGTTCATAATTTGCATCAAGCATGGCTTCAATATCCTTTGCATCGCACTTAGTTTTTTTTTACCAAACCGTTTTAGAGGTTACCGCTACTTTTAACCATTATTTTATCGTCCAGAAAATCCACACACAGATCCGGAATTCGTCTGCCAATAAATCCAGGAAGTCGCCTCTCGTCACTTCCCACATGGCGAATGGTTTATTTGCGTGTTTGTGACTGGCTTGTGTGCGTGCTTGTGACTGGTTTGTGACGCGCCCCGTCAGCGGGTCTGCCGGCGGTGTCCTGCGGCCTTGACCGGCGCCGGCAGCACCAGCTCGTTAGCGATGACGCATGATCCCGAGAACGGTCCCGCCGCGCCGCTTCGGCTCGCATTATGATGACTAGCGAGATGAAGGTGAAAGTGTACAGCCCAGAGCGGTGGCACAGCCAAACAGAGCCAGACAGATTGCCCGTGTGTGTGTGTGTGTGTTTTAACCGGTGTCAAGTCCAGTCCAGTCTGAGCCCTGTTCGTCTCACAAAGCCAGCGCCGCAAAGCCGTAGAACCATGGCGATTTATACCTTCAAAGGCACTGAACCACAATCACTTGGGGATTAACCATCACTAAATTTTGTCCAGTTGGAGCTCAGACAATCCACGAAAACCTGGATATATGTAACGGGGGCACCTGAAGCAAGCCTGTTCTGAGTGTTCAGCCATCCCTACTCTGACCCGATTTATTTTCAGGACAAAGCGGCAAACGTATTATTGGACTGCAGCTCTTTGTGTTTTGCCTTTAGCGTTGCGCAGCAACAAATAATCAACCGATATTAGTTCCATTGTATGTATTTATTACAGCACAGTGATGTGTGTTTCCCGTCACTGTCCGGTATCCGTCCCCCACACATACACAAACACACTGAATGACAGCACTGTGCGTGCACACGGGGCGGGCGGACGCACGGCGTCCTGCCTGGGTCCGGTGCGGGCCGGTCGCCCCCCCCCCCCGTCCGTTCAGCATACCCGGGCGCTGTAGCCCTGTGCACGAACAATGCCTGACGCGCAGGATCGGGGCGTGCGCCGGGACCGGCGGCGGCAGCTAGGGGCGTGCGGCCGGCGGGCCGGACGGCAGGGGCGGCGCCATTCGAGACTCACTAATTGGGCCGTAATCGACTGCACGGCGGCGGCATGGCGGGGTGTTGGGCGGTGGACAGGGGGGGGGGGGGGACGGTGGGCCGTGGGGGATAGGAGAGGGGGGCCTACAGCGGAGGGCGGGGGGGGGGGCGAGGAGGTGGACGAGTGGCGCGGCGGTGCGCCGTGGAGGATGGGAGAGTGTAGCCTACAGCGGAGGGCTGAGCTCATCGCGGTGCCCAATGGAGCGGTGCACATAAACCTGGTAACGAGCCAAGGCCCGGTCCGCCCTTGTCCCCGGGATGTAGCGTGTTGTTCCGTAACGAGAGGGGACATTCCAGTCCAGAGGATGCCAGGTAGACCTGGGGTACAAACTCCGAGGTGAGAAAACACTTCGAGGTCTAGTGCTACCACATGATGGTGTGGTAGATTAAAACCGGCGGCAAATAGTTTTCACTTTTACAGGGGCGCTCAGACGTGTAAGCCGA
The DNA here is from genome assembly GCA_031763405.1 of Balanus nubilus. NCBI lineage: Eukaryota > Metazoa > Arthropoda > Thecostraca > Balanomorpha > Balanidae > Balanus > Balanus nubilus. Next base: position 17,839 of record JARFNZ010187657.1, read on the forward strand.
CGCGCAAGCAGAGCATTGTTCTTTTAGAACTGTTAGTCAAAACACGCACAGCGCACATTTGCATGAGGTTCATGCCCTGGACGTAAGAGGGCTTTCCATCACACCCGAGTCTCAGAGCGTCAGGGTGTCTCAATGGATGAGGTCTGTCAGATGCAGATGAACCTCTGGCCGGCTTTGTCAGCCCCGACACCATCCACCGAGGGAAGCCTAGGACGTCATCTGATTCAGTGACAGTAACATCCCACCTCGTATGATTCAGGTCGGGTCCTTTTGGTCGGTTCCAGCTCCGAGATGATAATCTTTATGTCGTTTTCTTAGACCAGGAGCCAAGCCTTTGGCTCGCTTTTGGATTATACTGAAATCCTTTGACCACATTTAGATCTGATGCATACGTTTACAAAATGAAGTCTGGCTACAATAGAGCCACTCCACGTGCGTCGGGCACAGGTGTCTCGATACGCATTCATAACTCCAGTGACGTAACAGTGTTGATCATCTCGAAATCCCGAAAGACGGCGAGGAGATGGTCGGTCCGATAGTCCATTGCCGCCACCTGGCGGTCGCCCATCAGACCCCGGCCCTCCCTCGGCTCCCGTCTCCCCCACAATGCCCTACCTGAGCTGAGTGGCGTTTCCGTCGTTTGTCGCCGCCAGTTTCACGGGCAGACGGACTATCTGCGCCACCATCGCCGCATTGTCTCTGTGGCGCGCCGCGCTTACCTCACTGGGTCCTGCCGCGCGACCCGGCCGGGACGGTGGTGGACGTGGGCCGTCAGCCGCAACGCTTGCTCACCTCGACAGCAACGCCACCGGATAGGCGGGGTCAACTCGACACATCGACAGCTGTTGAGCCTGGTCGTGAAGGGCGATGACGCTGCTGTGCCTCGTGTCGACCGTTTGTGCGATCTGAGTGGAGCGGAGGCGGTCGCCGGCGCCGGACGAGCCACTACACAGCGTCATCAGCGCTGAGCGTTCCTAATGAACAGCACTCTCAGAGAAGCGCCCACTGCCGGCGCAGGGCCCACTCCAGCGTCCACTTCAGGCCGGGAGCGTCACAGTTGGCCTCCAGCCCCGCTGAGGGCTGCTGAGGGTCGCGTTTTGAGGGCCTCTCCATGGGAGAGGTGCCGCGGTGTTGTTAGCTGCAGCCAATGAAGCCCTCACGTGCTTCGGGAGCGGATGTTAAGCGTTTGACAGCTGACAAGCGCTGTCTGAAGGAGCTTCCCAACAGTAGAAACAATGGGCTGAAGTGGAGCTAATGATGGTCGACTACGAACACCTTCAAACACATTGTTTCAGTAGGGCCGAGATGATTCGCTGAATTTGGAGCTGAGATTATAATTCATTCATGGAGTCTTACAGAGTCTTCACTCCTGGAGTCTTCTAAATTAACGAGGAAGAAAGAAATGTCGATAAAACGTTAACATGCTTACTTGAATAAACGTAAGTAAACCAAAAGATGCGAACATGCGTGGCTAGTGATCATGAGTTTGCAAACTGTCAACATGATAAACACATTTGTGTTGCATGTTTCATGCCTAAGTGGAGTCGCCGAGCTTTGTATTCGATTTGAGCTTAGCAAGAACAAGTCATTTCATTACATTTTTTTTAAGTAAAAAGACAAATTGGCAACCATCACGTAGCCAAAGGTGAACCCAAAAGGCAGCTCCGCGCCGGTACGGGGTCACTCCGGAGCAGCGCACGACAACTATTTTTTCAAATGAATTACCAAGAGCAGATAATGATGCATTCGGTCACGCCATCAAGGAATGTGTGAAACACTTCGAGGAACGTTCGCTTCGCCGAGGATGTATTACTGATTCATGAATCAGTGCAACACGTAAGTGTCACGCAACCTTACTAAGCAAACTGTCCCATTCGAGCATTGTCGCTGCGTGCAACTGTCGAAGGCGATTGAGCGTCACGTCATACCGACTACGGATCACTGCATGTGCATCATGCGTATGACGTTAATCTGATGATCCGCTTCAGAAGGAAAACCGCACGCATTTCCGACATACCCACTCGCCTGGAAACATGGCCGTAATGATCGGACGAAAGCCGGTAGGATGGTCATCCCGGGAATCTCATGTCTCTTAGCTGGCGGATTCCTCCCAGTGCCGTCCAATGCTCATTACAGGATTGGTGGTAAAAGAAGCATTCCATTGAAACATGAGTTACGGGTTGCGGTGTTTGCAATGCAAGACTTTCAGTGCGTCATGCTAAAGGAACATTAATGCGAAGTGCACACTGAGATTGGCGGACGCCAAAAGGCATCAATCATCGATCACTTTACTGGGCACCCGCGCGTCGGGTCCAAATTGAAATTGTTTCATTAAATTTGAATTAAAAATTTAAATTTGACAAACCAAATCCAACTTTGCCCCGTCGCGCGTGTAAACGGTAAAGTGAATGATGGCAGGTGCCTTTTGACGTCCGCTGCCCTCAGTGTGAACTCCGCCTTAACCACAGTCGCAGGAGTGCAGCTTGCGGTAAAATCAGTAAAATCGGGTAAAATCGAGGTGGGTAAAATCGTTCAAAGAACCATCAAAATCCTAAAGGATACGAATTTCTCCCCGGATTTGATCCCCTTTCTCGACAAAGTTGGGGGTTCAAGCCCAAGTTGGGTTGCCCCCCCCCCCCCCCAACTTAATAGAAACACTACCTGCACAGTCGGTAGCGTCCTTCTTCCCCGAGACCGTACGTTGTCGTTGGCGGTGCCGACTCTTGTGGCCGCGGGCGGTGTCGTGCCCAACGGCACAGTCTATCTCAAAGGCGCTCCCTGACGCTTGGCGCAATGGGCCTACTCAAGGTCACCACATTTTTTAGCAATGGCGGTGGATTTACGCATGGCTCTCAAGGCCACACTGGCGGATCCAAAACGAGGGCTTGGGGGCTAAGTTTTAAAAAGTTGCACCAAATTTGAAAAACTCGTCGGATTTGACTTCCTTGTCCCTCATAAGCCAGTTTAAAACAAACATGCCTTAGTAAAAGTTCATTAGATTTCCTTCTAAATTAGAAAATGTGTCACATTTCGCCGATTTCAGACTATTTTTTTTTTTTGGGGGGGGGGGGCCCCCGCCCCCCCCCCCCCCCCCCCCCCTCCCCGGGATCCGCTAGTACAAGGCCATGATAATAATATTATTTAAATCACGGTTCCCCGTGCGTAAATAGTTCTAACCCACGACGTTGGTGATGAGAGCACGAGTGCACAAGTGTTCCAATCTTCTACAAGTGTTTTAAGCCATCCTGTGTGTTATTGTTTATGTTGTTCGTTGTTTGTTTTGTGTTTCGTTGTAATGTTTTATGTCGTGGGATAGTGCTTTTGAATGTCTTGCACATCAGCAAATAATTGTTTTACCATCAAATTACTTCAGTACTTTGTTTGATAGCGCTTCATTTCCAAGAATGTTTGTCATTACTCAGCTCCAGGATTTGTATATTTGGAACGTCTTGATGTTGGCGGTATTACTTCGTTGGCGGCGTTACCCCTAAAATGACAAATTGCTTTGCAAAACAGATATTACACATCAGTTATGAAAAACGAAACAAAGGGGGACTTGTTTGTGTAAATACACGTTCAAAATATCTCATCAATGCATTAGTATAACCATAAAATGTGCCTGTCATTTACCAGAGCCCTCCAAAATAGAGGTCGGTATTATCCCATCTTTTGGCTTCCCCTTATGGGACCGATGCTTATCAGTCATCACCTTATTTAATCCTTGAAAGATGTACTTGAATGTAGCGCATGCAATCTACAATCTTCTCATCAGAAATCGAATGATTTTTCACACAGCTACGTGTCGTGGACAACTTCCTTAAGTGTTTACATGCAAAGAGCCTCGTTATTGTCGCATTAAAGACAGCATACAAACGGGGGCGAAAACTTTATCCTCCCAGCAAAAGTTGTTAACAGGTGAATAGCGCTCGCGTTGTCTAAATCCCAAACCCAAAACACTTTAGGCCCTTCAGAACCATTTCACATGCTTCAAAGACAATCGCAAGAGCTGAGCCGGTTGCGGCTAATCAAGAAGTCGGTACTCGCCACGCACGGGTCCTCCCACTTCACTGCAAGTGCACACGATTGCTGACACACACCAAACAAACGTCGCGAGTGCACGCATGTTTACCTGCCGTCCAAACACCGCTCACTCGGGCTGCCTTCAGTGTGGACCGAGTCGGTCCCGAGGGGGGGAGGGGGGGGGGGGGTGAGGGGTGGAGAGAGGAGGGGGGGGCTCTCCCAGTCCGCCACGCTGCAGCTCTCAGCCCAGCAAGTCACTGTGGAATCTGTGCAGGTTGACTCCCGCTCCTGCCGGGTACCTCGGGCGCTGGCCGCGCACCGCGCATTGCAGACTGCACGGCCAACAATGCAGCAGCGGCTGGCGGCAGAAAGAGCCAACCGTTGTACTGAGCGGCGACAAAGGATAATCCGGCTGTAGTCTGGCGTAGGGACGCCGGCAGACCGCCCACGGACGTGGTGTTACCGGGAGGGGCGCCGGCAGACCGCCCACGGACGTGGTGTTTCGGGAGGCGGTAGATCTGCTGAGGGTGTCCGGGCTCAGTCAGGCCATCCGTGCTCCAGCGGGTGAGAATATACTTCCAAAGTAAATACTGCTTTTTTGCACGTATCAGCGACCATTCACTTGTCCCAGCAGGCAGATAAACCCCAATGCCCAATGACCCAATGACATTTCTCCAAATCCTGATGTCTCTCGAGTTCTTAAAATACCTCCCCAAACCCAGTCTCTTTTCCCAAAATCCTGTCATGTATACCTCCCCATGTCTGGCCGAAGTTCCCCAGATCTTGACGCATGTTTCTTGCACATCGCCCCAGATTCTGCCAAATCCCCCAAGATCCTGTCAGATCTCCCCAGATTCTGCAAAAGCTCCCTAAATCTCGTCCAATCTCCAGTCTCAGCACATCTCCGCCACCTTGTTGGAGACTAGTGCCATGAATCGCTCCGTGCCCTCCCCACTGCCGGCGGGTGACAGCCGTCTGGTAAAATTGGCCGCAGCCGTCCGAGCCCTGACAGAGGTGACGTGGCCGGCGGGCCCCGTGACAAAGTGTGAGGCCATTCGGCTGTCCGTCTCCGCCACACCTCTACAGGGCCCACCCTTATCCCCGCTGCCGCCGCCAGCGACTCGCACCGTCCAAACGTCGCTGACGATGACCGTCGCCGCCGACGTCGCCGGCCGGCCGACCGTCGCCGGCCAGCAACGACAGCTCGTCGTCGACAGCTCGCCGCCAGCGATGTATCGTCGCCGACGAACGCCGGCGACGACCACCGACGAAGCGGCCACCGCCGAGGGGATACCGACGAATCATTGGCCGGCGGTCAGGGGATGGGTGGTTGGCATGTCACCGTCTGTCAGCCGTCCGCCAGCTGTGACGATGGAAAGACAACAGGTGGCGGTAGAGGGAAGGATGCACGCTGTGGAACGTGGGAATATGCATCGAGTTCTGAGGTAAAGAAAATAACTGAGGTAAAAAAAATGTGTTTTAGCTAAACGCACTTGCATTTTCGTTTTCAATATTTCGTTAATTTCCTCATGATGACCTTAAATTGGTCTATGCATTTAGACACATTTTACTTGAATAGGGTCGGTTTGATTAATTAAACTAAATATCTACCGATAACATGTATATGAACCTCCAGAGATGATTAATTTGGAAACCTTAGCGTAGGCACAAGCGAAGCAATGCAAAAGCAGCTGGCCCGGGTGTTGAATAATAATTATAAAGTGGAATGGACAAGTTTCATGTCACGCATCCATATGATTTGTATTAAAATTTAATGCTATTTTTTCATGAAAAGCACGGTGGTAATGTTTATTTTTTCAAGAAGTTTTATAAATACCATAAAAATCATACCTATATTTATGTGTGCTTGCCTTGTGACATCACGGATGAGTATCCAAACGAGGGATGTCATCACTTCAGTTGCCAAAGTCATGGTGATCCAAATAACGTCACTGCCTAGCAACCAATAGACAAATAGGTTAGCGAGTTAGGATGCCAATAGACCAATGGGATAGCACCACATAAAAAGGCAAACAAATCCGCGAACTCATCCATTTTATATCGTTCTTCCATTTTTCCTACATCATACGTTTATTTTGTTATTTTTATCTTGAGAGGTTTACTTTAATGTTTACTCGTGCCCAGCGGACATCGTCAACTGAAGTCTCGTGCCAGTGATTTATTTTTACCCCATGGCACGCTTCAAACGCGCGGTTTTCATTTTATAAAATAAATGGGTTGATCGTTTCAGAATGTCCTCAATTTATGCTAAACATGTTACCTAGTACACATAAGCGTCTCAATCTTCAACTCCTTTCATTCCGCAAATATATTCTTAAACGTGTGGTGAAGAAACATTGCTAAGTTTGTTCAGTCATTCATTCTACAATGTGTTCTACCTCGACGGAAAGAAAAAGGTCAGTTTTTGAACAACATAAGCTAAAAAAAAGCTCAGTTTTTGAACAACAACAAGGATCAGTAATATCAGCGTATATAGCCTCTACAGCTATATACAAGAGAAGTTGAAATCCATATGAAGTGAAAGAAATTCATAAATGCATGCTGAAGTGGTTGTTGAGTTCGAAAAGCATGATCCACCAGTACTTCTTTGAGCTACCAGGACTGCTGGAATCTACAGTACGTTGGCCTTGTGGTGTCTGGGCCTCACTCTTTGCCACTTGACAGGGCGGGAGGACTTAAATCGGGGGTACTGCCGGAGTATTACCCCTCAAGTCGCGACATCTCATAAGCCCCTTCTTCCGGCACTGCGACAGTTCGGTAGTCGTTAGTTGGTGCTTTGGCCATCCACAGGGCCAGCAACGGACCGTCGTGGCACGGTGGAAGGTGATTTTTGCATGTTTTAATGCCAAATTTAATAAACAAATGAATGGAAAATAACATTTAACAATATGGAATTCCGCTGTTATAGAAATTACGAAATCTAAGTAAATATTATTGTTGTATTTGCCGTTCGAAAACCGAAGCTGCAGTGCCTGCTGTGCATAACTGAACCCAATACTCATCCGTGTCGTCACAGCATCAAAAACATTTTTAACCAGGATAGGTATACAAACTTAACTAAATTATTTTTGATGGTACTACGCGTCTTTCGCCAAAATCGTCGAGGTTGAGTATATTAAATTTATTTTTGTTAATTTTAAGCCAAAAAACTCGTATCGTGAAACTTGTCCATTGTCATTTGGTGTAGGTAAAATCAAATACAAAACCGTTTTAAACATCTTATGCATGCAATTTTTATTCTAAAAACACTTGGACGTCTGACTGCTGTGCCGAAGTTGAGCCGAACTATTAACTTCCTACGCCATTACGTTCTTCCCTCGTTTAGCATCATACGCCGGCTGCCACCACTCCTGACGGCCGACTGTCACCATTCCTCCCCGCCGGCTGTCACCATTCCTCCCCGTCGGCTGCCACCATTCCTCCCGCCGGCTGCACCATTCCTCCCCGCCGGCTGCCACCATTGCTCCCCGCCGGCTGCCACCATTGCTCCCCGCCGGCTGTCACCATTCCTGACCGCCGGCTGCCACCATTCCTCCCTGCCGGCTGCCACCAT
>JARFNZ010187658.1:0-15871 GCA_031763405.1 Balanus nubilus
GAAGTGGCAGGAACACGACTGATGCCGATTTAGTAGCTTCTTATGCGTCCAATATCGTTATTTTAGCCGGCAATCCCGCCCGGCGAAAACGGGCAAAAATTTGGCATTTGACCTGACCTGTGACGTGACCAGTGATCTTGGAATCAAATGTCACATGCTATTCTGGAAGTTCATGTACAGGGTTATCGAATGCCGTTTGAATTTTGCAAATCGACCCAGTAGTTTGGGAGATTGTAGGGGGACCGAAACGCCTCCCCTCCCCCCCATCGGCGGGCAGGGGTCGGAAATAGCCCATCGGGGAGCGGGTTAAGTGACAGACACTTCAAATTTGCCATATCCAGACAATGCCACATCTTCCCGGATCACATCGAGCCCAAAAATACTTGGCTGAAAGCCGCCAAACAAGATTTAGAAACATTATCTTCATAATGGGAGTAAATGGCGGCTCCTGAGTTACCATCCCAGTGACGTCATTTGGCTGCGGTAGGGGGAAGGTAAAAAAAAACGCTGATGGTCCTACCTGGTTATACGGACTTTAACAGATTACAAGATAAATGCAGACAAACACTTGAAAAATACAATGCAAAGAAACCGAGCACGTGATGGCGATACTTGACTAAAATCGACAGGATATTTCAGAAGACTATCGAACAGTTTGAAGGGGGAAGGAAGAAGACATATTGTTGAGAGATGGCTTACGTTGAAAGATATGTAACGTCTCTAATATTCTTAATTCTAAAACTGAGGAAGTTTTTCCTAAGACGGAGAAGTTGTCGGGTGTTACTAAAGTATCACATGCTAAAGAATGTTCACGAACAGGAGAAGGGTCAGGTTTAACTAAAAACTCCAGTACGCACAGTATTGCCTAAATGTTGCTGATTTCGACTGTGAAGGTTACGCAGAGTGGATCCAACGTAAGATGCCACACACGAGGCACAACAAAATTAATATACCACAGTCGATTGGCAACATGTAGGCACTCTGTCATTGTACTTGAAGACTGTACGGATGGGGAAAGTGTTAATCAGAACATTGCGGGGAGGATTCAGAAACGTCACCAAACGTTTGTGAAACGTCGCGAAATACACATAAACATGCCTTTTAAATGAGGTTAATATATATATATACACACACACACCACTAGTTTATAGCCCACTAAAAAATTGTGTTTAAATGCTACTGCTCACGGCCGAGAACTAATTCGATTTCACTTGGAAAGTATATTACGCATGGAACTTATTTGTTTTTAATTTCGAAGCTTTGCGATGGCGAGGCGACAAATTCCACCAGTTTCCCAAAAGTGACATTTTTGTCTGCATTGTTAGTTTGTAAAATTTGTATGGCCGGTCGTCAGGTCAAACTGAAAAAAGAAATGTCATCAACAATGTCAGGTCATTAAAGACAATTGCAAACCGTTGGATGACATTATTTTATCTTCAGTTTGACTCGGTCATACCAATTTTATCGTGTACCAAGTAAAACAAAAAATGGAATCTTGGGGAAAATGGGGGAATTTCTCGGAGGTAGGTGCTGTAGGTCCTATACGCGATTATGTGGTATGTCTCTAGCAGGCTCCAACCACCGCGGAGGGACACTAAAATCAAACAGTGTGTGTTCTCACGCCTGACAGCCGCTCACGAAGGGCGAGCCACGGTTGTAAGCAGTGACTGAACAAGACAGTTTCTCACCGCTCCCCAACGATGCCAGGCTCGAGTGGTACTTACCCTCCGTGTAAGGGTGCTACCACAGACCCTGACAATGGCATCAGGGTATGGAAGTGGAATCCGATGGGATCAGCGAATAGTTAATACACGAAATCGTACAACACACCTGCCACACATACCGGAAGCGCTGGTGATAGCTGCGGTCTCACGCTGAGGCAAAGGCAGCTGGGATCGTGTCACCGCAGATTTTCACAGAAACCTGAAGATGGTCGCAGTTCCACGGATAGTGGCCGAACCCAGGTCTGAACCTGATCTAGTTGGAGATGCTCCGACAAAAAATGGGCGAATTTCCCGGCATTGCCACAAATACCGCAAAGGAAGAAAGGTTGCCCTCACTGAAATGGTGCGGTTAACTTGGCTTTATGTTTTTAAACTCATTGGGCTTTTGCAACGTCTCGTATGATGTAACTGATGGCTTGGTTCTTGCCATTGCATTTTTGAGTATGTTTGGGGCTATCGTGATTGCATCATATTGATAAATATTACGGAAGGAAATTTAGAACGCAATAGTCGGAACACTGATGTTCTTTCATCTTTTTGGGCTTCGGATTACTATCGTACGCTAATATGAGGAAAAGATTGATGGCATATTTAGATCATACTGATCGTCCCCTTGTTTGTTGGTCTTAAAAGCTCGCACCGCTTGAGAACTGTCCACCATTAATTATATCAAACTTATCACACACGACCAAGTGCTCAGCGTAAGTTTCACCGTGTTCATTCAAACAAACTTACAAGGCTGGCTGGCCCGCTCCGCTCGGGCATAATCCCTGGATGGCTGTTCGACCCACGTTTGGCTCTTATCAGGCTGCCGAGCTACCGGTACGCTCACGGGCTGCGGAGGCGCTCTCACTGCGGAGGCGCTCTCACAGCGCTAACGGTGAGCACATTGCGGAAAAGCTGGCGGTGCGTGCAGCCCCGGGTTCGATCCCGGCACGGGATCTGATCAGGAGAGCAGATCCTCGCTCGGCAAGGCCGGCGGCGATCTGAACCCAGTGACATCACCTCAAATGGCGGGAAACTTTTCAGTTCGTCCAATGGAGAACGGCATTCGTGAAGCGTTTGATTAAAAGTTTCGAAATCTTCGCATTTAGGAAGCTTTCGTTAAGGAGTACCTATTATTTATGAAAGTTTAAACATGTATTGTGCAATGCAAAGAGAAACGATTTATTGGCATCATCGGAGGAATTAAAAAAATTGCGATATTGTGCTTGAGCATTTATTTTATTTTTTTCTGCCGGAATTTCGGTTGCTTCAAAAGCTTAAGCTTTGATCATTGAGTGCTGCATCAAGCGCATATCATCAAGCCCCGGGCGTCGAACTCGAGGCGACTGGTCGCGCAGGGCTGGGCCGAGTCCGGCCGGAAACCCCGACTCCTGCCCTCCCGACGGACGCGCAGGGGCCACCGACAGTCGCGCAGTATCCCGGACCTGACCCGACTCGGACGCCCCGGTACCTGCTAACGATCGCCTGGTCCTGGTGAACCGACCAAGTGCCCTGCCTGGACGGAGCTCCTTCGCACCGCCGCGCCGAGGATCCGCCGTGATACCAGGGTGAATCCACGACGGTAATATTTTTGTTTTATTGTAGATTCTGCCAAAAAATATCGCGCAGTTGTAAGAGTTTTCCCAATTTTGATTCCATTTGTATACAGTTTCCATGCGATTCCTTGTCATTTAATGTCTGACTTAGGGCGGTCGCACACTGGCCCATTCGGCGCGCGGAATCCGTGATGTCACAGCGACATTCCGCAAAAAAAAACTGAACCGGACCTGCTTTTTTCCACGGCCTGCGGCTGATAAACGCCGCGACATCGTCGATTCCGCGTGGCGAATGGTCCCAGTGTGTGTGTCTGACTTAAGACTTTCTTTTGAAACACAAAATGCATATGTTTGTTATTGAAATCAGTAATGTCCAAACTTTGTCCGAGTTCGGACTTCTTCGGGGATGTATGAACCTCTTGGACTACCCGATCCGGATCCGGCAGAGCTGGGGAGTGTCGACAGGGCTCGGCCGACGTGTAGTGGTCGGCCCGATGACTGGGCACGTCTTGCTGGCGCGAGCCTCCCTGCAGGTGCTAATGGGCCCGGCCGGGTGGCCGTTGGTCCGGACATTCCTCCCATGGCGGCACTCGCCCTCCGATGGCGGCACTCGACCTCTGATGGCGACCCGCACCAAAGAACGCCGCCGTGTGTAGGAGATGGGTGTGCATGCATAATATGTTGTCTACACAAAGTATAAGTGAATTATGAGATGTCGACACGTTTAGTTAATCTGCGCTTAGGAAACTTCCCTTGAATGAAGATGTTTTGAGTTTCTGGCCAAGTATGACGTGAATCTGGGTGGCTTCCTGTCAGGGAAATTGGATTTAGGTGTGTTGCATGGCATTCGTTTTATGTGTTGGTTTGTTTCAGCCCCAACGGAGCTTAGTCTGGTCACCTTCCTGTCAGAGAATTTCGATTTTTGATCTGTTGCACGGCATTATTTTGTATGTGGCTACATGTGCCTTTCGCGTGATTTTGTCGTCCATGCAGTGGGCAAGTCTTTGTGGCTAAGATTGCAGGACTTTGCACCGCGTTGCGTCAGTTTATTGACGGTGCCATTCTTTTGTGGGCTGGACGTGTTTCTGACACATTGCATCAGTACACTGACCGTGCCATTCTTTTATGTGTCGCCCATAAGTATTCAGTCGCGTCGCTGAATGAATAGTTATGGTTGCGATGTGACCTCCGACGTTCTCGGTCCAATATCATCATAATCATCATTTGTGTGCTGCATAGGTGTCTGATTTGTTGCATCAGAGTGACCGGACTATTCCACGTGCCTGAGGATATCCTGTTGCGTTGCGTCATAGTGTTAACCGGACCACTCGGCTCCGTGTTGCAGGAGTTCATGCTGTGCCGTCAAGAGGAGAAGGATCCCCGAAAGTGTCTGGCCGAGGGCCGCGCCGTCACCTCCTGCGCGCTCGAGTTCTTCCGCAAGGTGAAGAGCACGTGCCTGGATGAGTTCAACCAGTACGCAAACTGCCTCGACCGTGGATCGCCCGACCTCAAGTTCCGAATGTGAGTACACCGGCTGCGAGCATGTACCCGTTCACCTCGCTCTGGTTTGGTGGGTGGCAGTGGGGGATGGGGAGGATCATTCATCCCCTGTTACCATGCGCACACGACCTCGTTCTCCGGTCTTGGAATGTGACGTGCGTCAGGCGTCCTGTCGGCGCCTCGACGTCACCGCCCCCATGTCACTCTCGGTCACTATCCGACGTTATCCGGCGGCATCTGCCCGCTTTCCGTCGTACCGCTCTGCGATCCACCCGCATCATCTCATCTGGCATCACTGGCACCACGCTGCCGCGGTCGGCTGCCGCCGGCGCGGAGCCGACCTGTGTAATCTGGTTGTCGTTCGTGACGACATCTGGCGACCCTTAGATCTGTGGCATGTCGGCCCGTCGTGCGCGGCGATCTCTTCTGCGTACGTCCGGTGTGGCCCGGACGTTTTTTCGTGTCCGTTTGGCGGTGCCGAGGGTATGCCGCCGCCGCGCGTCCAGAGGTGTGCGGCGGCGGATGCCTGAAACTTGTCCTCTTGTCACGACTGGGCTGTGTTGGAGATCGGTGCCGGGCGCGCCGCGGGGTCTTCGTCGAGATCAGGAGGGTGTGCGACGACCGGTCGCTGGAATCAGGTGATACGCCGGGCTGACCGGCGGTGCTGAACATAGTCTGCCGACGCTCGGCGATAGTAGGCGTCCTTTGTCGTACAGATGAGCGCGTAGCGTTCGGCGAAATGTCCGCATTGCGCAGCGGCTCAGTGGTGAAGAAGTGGATGAAGTTGTTTGAAGGAGTAAATGCCTTGAATCGGTTGGCGTGGAGACAGGATAATTTGGGAGACCTTTGCACTGCGCAGTGTGCATGCTCCACGGCTTGTCACGGTTTTTGTTGACAACGGGTAATCGAGTGAAATGCGCATTGGTATTCGGGCATTTCTCCGCGTTTTTGTCACTCGGGATAGTTTGTCATCTGATCCTGACTGCATTTGAATGGATGGGACATTTAAACGAAAAGAGACATATGACCTATCCATCTTCATAGGGGATCCTCGCATTTTTCACACATAAAACCCATGGAAAGCCCGGGGATTATTTCAAGTGATTCCTGTTGATCTCAGCTTTTCCAAATTTGTTAATTAGGGTTGGAAGTTACACCCAGATGTGAGTTCCACTCTCACTCTTGTTTATGGAAGTGAATTTTTCACCCCCAAGTTATTCGTTAGGGATTGTTGAATTTATTTTGGCACAAATGACCTACAAATTCATGTTAAGAATAAGAGCTGCACTCGGATTGTTACACAATTTTCCACTCTCATAGTCTTTTTGCCCTTAATTTTCCGCTCTGATACCCAAGACAAAATTTTATTTGGGACACTGATTGATCTTCGGAGTGTTTAAGCAAAGAGCATATATAAGTGTATTGCTTATGACCTCTCCTTGACAATTGGAAATAATTTTGGGACTTGAATATATTGTATACGAAATTCATCTACATAAAATTTGTACAAAATATACTTAATACCAATAACTGTTTATACCAAAAACTGTTTACAATTGTCAAGGAGAGGTCAGTTGAAATTTGAAAATAAACAAAATGATTCCGATTGACATTGATTTGGCTTTACCGTATAATTACTATTTTCGAGAAGTTTGAATGAACTACCCATCAAACCAGGAAGCTTATGCAGCTGCCGTGGTGCCGAGTCGAACCGTCTTCTTGGTTGGCTTGAAAGATCTCACGTTCTATTTGAGGCACTGTCTGCGAGGTCATCACATTTTGACACCTTTGAGATTTGTTCCCATCATCCTGTTGTAGCCCGGTGTACCGTGGTCTGCGTGGGCGGGCTACCCCGGTGGTCCCGTGAGGCTCTCAGTCATAACACGTTCTTGCCCAGCTGGTCTACCTGTCTGTTAGTACCGGCTCCGACCGCCAGGTGGCAGAGGAGGCTGATATGTTCCCGTCCGAGCCTCCTAATGTATTCAAACGGGATCGTACATCGCCGTAACGAGCAGCGGTAAACTACACATTGAAAAATGGAGCCCCGGTCTCTCATTACTTCGCATAACGTTAAATAGCGTTTAATTAAATAACAATATAGATCGAGTTCGGTTAATGATAGCCTGCCCTGGCAAACAACACCGAGAGAGTGGGTGGCCGTGATGTTGTTGGAGATATTGGCGTGAAAATAGATGTGACATTTTTTCGCAGTTTTACCCTAAGCCGACAACTGTAAACAAATCGTTAAACGGGTCGCGTGATGCGACGCGAAAATTAAGGTTTGAATGACGCTCTACCTCGCCTTTCACCTGTCAAAACTGTCAAAATCCTCGCTGATATCCTAAATTCGCTACTTTTACTGAACAAAACGCTGTTATTGAATGTAAAAGTAGTCGGAGTACGAAGTTCCTTATCTTTATTGACGGTTCACACCGTCCAAAGTAATTCAAACTCTTCATCGTGTGTGCGATTATGCCGATAAAGCACATCTCAGATAAGCCCCATATTTTTGCTGACGTCTCGGTGGCAGCTGGATGCATTGAGGCGGTATGCACCGGACAGTTCTCTGCTGCAACCGGTCTCGCCTTGTGTTGGTGGAGCTTTCCGTTCACAAAGCCCGCCGTGCAGGGCGTCCCAGCCCTAAATCGGCCCGCTCCAGTCGACGGCAAGCCGGTTGTGTATGTGTATCTGCACGCGGAAGTGGTCTTGTAACGGGCGCGCGCCACCACCACCGTTCACAACCAGTCTGCGGTTTTGTTGGCTGATCCGTCGACGGGTGATATCTGGACCTATCTGCTGCGGCCCCAGCCCAACTCTACCAATGGACTGTTTTACTCGCCAATGCGCAGAAAAAGGGAATTCGTCCGTGTTTGGCAGTATGAAAATAACGGTTTGATACCGGTTATTTAGCATGACCTGAATAAATATTTTTTAACATTTCTCCAGTGGCATTTCCGTGGGCGTGGTATTTTTTTTCTTTCACCGCCGATGCGCAGTAAAAGTTGATGCAAGAAAATGTTAAGGTTGAGACTGACGTCTTGGCGTTCGTGGAACAGTGTTAAATTTCAAACACACCCGTTGAACGGCACAGATTAGATGACGGCAGATAATATATATTGGAAATATGTCGAGCGTGATAAACCTAGCAAAATATTGCCAATAATACTATAGTCGGTTTTATAAAAGCTTGCAGCGGAAGTACCCTCGGCAGTTTAGTCATTTTTATCGGTAGAACTAGACACTGTAAAATTCGTTTGAGGCTACTATGTGTTGTGATTATCGAATCCCTTTAACCGCAAGCTTTTATGGAACCGACTATGGTTCATTCTATTATTAGATATCATATTTAATTGTATCGTTCAATATCATCTTATTTCATTCTATCATTCAATATTATCGTATTTCATTCATTCAGTATATTTTTCACTCATTGAATATAATTTCCTTTTATTTCAATTTCTGTCTCATTTCTGTTTTCATTCCAATATCGTGATAGGATCCCTAGGATTCCAATCTCTAAATCCAGCAGATAATCCGGCCGAGCCACCACGCGCTGCATAAAAACCTAAACACAAATATTCACGCTTGTGTTTTTTGCGTTATGCAAGTGCACGATGGACATCATTACACAGTGTATTGTATACCGACACATTTTTCACTTCGCCATAAATCTCCGCGTAAATTGCTGGTATACCGTTCCTTCTCTCTCTCGCAATATTAGCGGCACGGGGCGGATTACTCTGGAACAATAGCCGTGTATCTGTCACATAAACGGCACACTGGGATATTCCAGTGGCTACACTCATTGTACACCTGTCCTACGCGGGGAAGAGTCTGCCGGACACGATAAAGCGACACCGACGCTGAGCATGAGCGCAGGCTGCGGTTTACGTCGTTTGCGTCACGTCCCCAACCACAGCTCATCGGCGATAAGTCTGCCAATTAGCAACAACTTCCCCCAGCCCGACTCTCTCGAGAGGATCCGATGAGCGATCGCCGCGTCTAAGGACCGGAGGTCACGTATCCGCCCACGCGGTCAGTGGTACACAGCCGGCCGGGCCGCCGCGGCAGGTGGGGGGGGGGGACGGGAGATGACCGGGGGGGGGGGGGGACGGAGACGTGAGTCACCGTCTCCGCCGGGACAACAATGCTAGCGGCGCCGGGGGTTTTGGTGAACGGTGCCGGCGCGCGCCACTGCTGGAAGTCCCACCGTGATCAAACTCATAATGCTGGGAACGGCGGGCGGTGGGCGGTGGGCGGTGGGTGGTGGCTGGTGGGCGGCGCGTGGCTGGGGCGGTCCTGCGACTCACGCGCCAAGAATGGACTATGTCCGGGTGCCATTTTTGGCCCAACGTGAAAACGCACTCGAGTGTGTGGTACGTCCCTGGTGTGATGTGAGTGGGGTTCTGGAATGTGCACGGGCATCTGTCCGCGGAACAGGGCGGTGAGCGTGCCTGGGTAGTTGAGGAAGATCTTCAGGACACACCAATCAGGATGCACTCTAGGCAAATTTTGACCTGCTACCGCCCATACGGTACTGTGATGATGAAATCACTACGAACTTGGGCTGATGTTTTTCGTAAGCCTTCTACAGGATAATGTATTCAATAGGTGATTCATTGTTAATGGCTCGTTAATATTTGTCTCTGCTCACCAGGATATGCTTAAACATATTGATAGCTGCATTCCAAAAGTAAAACATGTTGGAATGTTGGAACTTTAAAGTTTATAATTATACGTTTTATGTTTATATCTGTTTTAGAAATACAGAATCCGCCGAGGAATTCGTGAAGCTTTTCCTTATAGGTGTGCTCCGGTTGATATGCATCCGGACTTAAAACTTTGCGTCAGCTCCATTGGATCTGATAAGACATCAGGACTCAGCTCACGGCGGATACTCCCACCTTGATTGGCCTCAACTGGCCACTATGTTGCCACCTGTTGTATGAATTGAGTCACCCACGCTTTTTATTCATTATCTATATTAATATCCACGTTCAGCGCTGAGTCACGCGATTATTATTTATGTGGTTTATTGTATGATTGTATGATTTATTGATCACCAACAGGTAATATCCCAACGACAGGTGAAGTCCAATATAAAATATAAGTACCTACCTAATAAAGCTCACAAGTTGCATTACGTTTGGCAGGCAGACATCCGTGTTCAAGGATATTTAAAAGTGTCCAAAGTTGACGTATACGTAGTAGGTGACTGTTTTTTCCGACTTTTTTTTATCAGAAACACGATTACTGGTGCTCATTCGATGCGTCTTTGGAAGCTGATTAGAGATTGGATATTCATTTTTGAAAATTTTGAAATTTCGAGATAGCGCCACGCCGAAAATGCCCCAAATCACCAAAAATGACATTTGGTAGAAAGTGAATGGTAATTATATGCTTTGATGGGGTAATTTTCATCAAATGATATGTTATGCGTGGGTTTGAGTTTTTCTCACGACATTTTCAATAAAAATAAAGTAAACAAGACCTTAAGAGTACTGACAACGCCCGAAATGACGATTTTTTGCATTAAATGAGCGATTAGTGATATCTAACTCGACGCCGATACATGATGCCAACATGTATGTAATCGCCACCAGGGGTAGGAGCTGGAGTACCACACCCTCCCAGGTTCACTCGGCACCCTCCCATGCCCTCACAGGATTGTAGGATTTTAGCATTAGCCCTATGGAGCCGGCCGTCCCTAACCCCTGGCTGGTTTCCCAAATCCCTGGTAGGCAGCTCGCTAAAAATGTGTGTAGACGCCACTGCTTACTGAAGAGCACTAATTCGATTTAACTTAGAAAGTTTGTTACGGATTGAACCTTAACAAGATATTTTTGTAGATAGTGGGGCAAATAATTCCCCAGTTTCCCCCAAAATACGCTTTGACTCAGTTCGTTCGTATTTTGTAAAATTCATATCGCTAAGTCGTCAAGGCAAACTGAAACTAACAATGTAATTAATATAGCAACGTAATTATAAGGTAATATCAAACGCTTGGATAACATTATTTTGCTCAGTTTGGTCTAACGACTCGTTTATATAAAACTTACCATGTACCTTTAGGAAAAGATGACATTTTGAGGAAAAGGGGATTTTGTCGCCTTGCTACTTCAAAATTACGAAATTTTTACCAAAGAAGGTTCCATTCCTAATACTGTTCTCAAGTTGCAACGAATTAACACTCACCAATGACCAGTTTCTAAGGGGCTGCCAAGCAAAGTTTTTGGGAGCCAATCAAGGTTTCGGGAGGGCCGGTACCTCATAGGGCTAATTATAAATTATGTAATGCTGTGTGGGTGTGGGAGGCTGCTGAGTGAACGTGAGAGGATGTGGTACCTCAGCTCCTCCCCATCGTGGCAATTACTTAAATATGGGCTTCAAATATCGGTGTTGAGTTAAATATTACTTATTGCTCTTTTAATGACGAAAATCATCATTTACGGGCGTTGTTAGCACTCTTAAGGCTTTCTTTAATACATTTTTTGAAAATGTCAGGTAGAAAACAAGTCAAACCCACGCAAAATATATCATTTGATGAAATTGACCAAATTAAAATATATAATTACCATTTGCTTGGCTACCAAATGCCATTTTTTTGTGATTTTGGGGCATTTTTGGCGTGGCGCTGTCTCGAATTGTCAAAATTTGCACAAATGAATATCTAATCACTACTCAGTGCCCGAAGGCTCTTCGGATAAGCACCAGTAATCGTGTATCCGATAAAAAGTTGGAAAAAAACGATTACCCTAATATGTAGCTGTCCTTTTTCAGCCTTCCTATAACGTCGTTAAGCACATCACTAAAGGAAACTTCTAGGAAACTTCTGATTGTTGTCAGGGTTGTGCATGAAAAGCGTGGTCTTCTCCCGCATTAGATGCGTGGTTGCTTCATGCTTAAGTGATGTGTTGTTTTTGTGAGCGAAAATGATTTTGCTACGGCCTGGAGTTGAATATCTGTATGACAGTTCTTGGAAATTCGAAATCAAAACTTTCGGAGTCACTCACTTCACACAGGACCTGTTGAACGCTCGCGTAGAACTCTTCACATTTGCATATCCTAGGAAAGAGCATTGTATATTTGTTAACAAGTCGGTTAAGGTTTTTCGTTGATAGTATCAACCTGATTAGTGATCCTGAACCTCTTCTGCCTAGTGTTGCTGTACACGGGTGATCGTAAATACAAAATAAGCGTTTTATGGACATTAAATATTGTGTATTAAAAAAAATCATAACATGGATAAAGATGTTTGAACATTTCATATCCATGGCATTACACCACCCTTTTGTGGTAATTACAAACCAAACCATTGCTTGTGTGACGGATAAGGCTGCCTAGGTGTCGGTGATAAGACATAAATTATATGATATCCGCCTGAGAATATTCTAGACCGTTTCGAGCCCCATGCTCAACTGATTGGACGCTTCTCGCACATAAAAGCTTAAGTGCAGTTTGAAAACTCTATGACGTTGCCGATTTGCTCTGATATCAACCCCGCCCCCTTCCAGTTGGCTTCCGAGGCTTTAGAGCACTTTTGTATTTGAATCCTTCGAAAAAGTTGTTTATCTGTGCCAGAAATTGTCTTGGGTAGGGAAGGATGAAACTGTTTCTTAAATGCCCTGCGAACGCTTTGAATCGATTACAGTTCTTCATACTTCAAATCGATCCATCTCCCCGATTCTTTGAAAACGAACCGTTGCAGTGAACTCAAAGTGGCAAACAGAGTTCCTTAGTAAATCGCTCATTGGGAACAACTGGTCTCACTCAATCGATTAAAAAAGAATAGGGTAAAATGTGCAACCAATGACTATATTTCAAAGCACGTGCCGACTTCGATTGTTAGCGCATTAGCCCGGTTTATTTTTGTACCGTTGATTTACGATCAGCCGGTATATGCTAATTGTCATCCACCACAGACATTTGTTGAAGTATGCTACAATTTGCGCAATTTTCGTATTTTGTTGCTGCTGCCATCATCATTCAGTAAGAATACCGGACCACGGTATGACAGACAGTTTGAGTGTATCGACATTCCGGCAGAGCCAGCAAACGCATGGAGTTCCGGCTGATGCGAAATTGACCCGGATATGGATCAGCATGTTTGACTCTACATAATTCCACAAAAAGGAAGCCTGAAACTGTGTTCGCCTTTGGTTGGCGTAAAAGTGCAGCTGGCGATTTCTTCATCGGATCGCGTATGGATGAACCCTGGACTTCCCTGCTCATTATGAGTCTGTGACAACACCGGTAATGAAACGGCGGTAGATGACTGCTTTAGTCCGCCAGTTTCAATGCATAGGAATTTAAAAAGATAAAATATATGTTAAGGGTGCGATGTCCGGCATAGTCCGCGAGATCAGACTCCCGCACCAATTCAAGTTGAAAATGAAGCACAGCAGCAGGATCTAACTACGCGTTCTTAGTAATGGATTGAGTGCCAACACTGCTGCTTCACCAGCTTGCTTGCCAGCTGCGTTTCCGTATATCGGGTTTGATGCTGGGATTCCCGGTCTTGGCTGGTTCTCGTTGATGGATTAGAAGAGAATCAAAACTCACGCTTACAATAAGTTTAGAAATTAATTTACTTAACTGTCTAAAATGTCATTGCTGCAAGTGCACACACTACTAAATTGACCGGATTTGGGATTCCTTGCAATGTCCTTCGTTATGCATAACTAGCTACATAGCCAACAATTTATGCACCGTAGTCCACTTTAAACATACGCTTGGCACCTCGCAGTGGCCCTTTAGCTCCAATCATCATCATCGCAGTGCAGATGCACAAATTACCTCGAAATAAGAGAAAGCGTCTCACGGCCGGCCGAGAGCTGTAACCAATGGCGCTCTCCTGGCGGTGCATAACAGACGGCGGCGAACTCCAGAGGCGGCGCCACCGGCCGACCCGGCCCGACCCGACCCGACCCGACCCGGCCCGACCCGACCCGGCCCGGCCCGGCCCGGCCCGGCCCGGCACTGCTGAATGCTGACCGCCCCTCCGCCTGGAGTACGTATGTACGAGGCCGAGTAGTGCGATATTCTGGGGCTTTGTCATGTAAATTCATGAGGACGATTGGTTGCAGAAATCAACTTTGTGCTCGGTCAGGGGGCGTTTTTTCCAGGTGATTGTTGCGGTTGTTACTTGTCACGTTTTTGATTGAAATTATTGGATGGATGTTTTGTTCAAATAAAATCCTACAGTTTTAACGATAAGGGAAAAGTGGTGTTTTCAGTTTTAATCCAGAATGCTTCTTTTCATTTGTTACGCGTGGGAAAATATGAGCCCTCAAACAACATTTGTTCAACCAGTAGACTAATTTGTATTTAATTTCCTATAGAGCTTATTCATGTGTTTGGTTAAATGTTTCAGAAGGAAACAAGTAAAGTAAAGAAGATAATAAATGATAACATGTGTTATACAGCTTGTGTAGCAGACGTCCAAAACATTGCTGGAAAACACGTTTGGGCCATCGTTCTGCGGTGTGGCTTATACGTTACTTATGAACCACTATGACGCCAATGCAAACTTTACCATGCAAAACATCTGGACACAGCCCGAAAAAAAAATAAGTAAGCTGCCGGACTACCGCTAGGCTGGCTAATTTAACTATGACCAGGGGACTAAATCTATTTCATAGGATTTTGGGAGACACTTATCTGTTGTAATCGTCCCTGCACGTGCAGCTACTATCGTAAAGATGCTATCTGCTCACGCAGGCCCGGCGGGAGGATAGGGCGGCCTATTTCTGTCCGCTGAATCGCTTTGCGCTACACCACTGTGGCAAAGTGCTTGTTGGTTCATATAACCTATTTGTGGATGGGCGGTTGTCGTTTTCCACCTTTGGAAAGTGTCATGGACTTTCACCACGGAGGTGCTATCAATAACATTTTAAGTTTGGATGAAGCGTCTGAAGGCTGATTGTTAACCCGCGCCCTGCTGGGGGTGTTTGAACACCCCCCTCCGGTTTTTCAAAGATAGCTAAAAAACGGCGGCGTGTAGCGCCGCCGTTTTTGGTACACCATATCCTACATCCTTTTCGCACCTTATGTTAAAATTTTAGCCAAAGGTCATCAAAGGTCAGGTCACCAGGTCAGGTCATGTGACCCTACCTCCAAAACCAAAAAAGTTTGCACTCATGCCACAGCCACACCGCTTGAGATAAAGTTTTAAAACTTTGTAATATTTCATCAGAGTGACATGCCCTACAAAACGTTTATCTCATATTTGTTATATCGGTGACCTGAGGTCAGATCAGTTTCGTGACCTCCCCATTATAGGTCAATGGGGAAAAATTTAGATCCTTCCAATTCAGATCAGTCCAATTCTTTCAGGATCATGTTTTCTGAGGCCAGTAGTGATGACCAAAGTACTAATTTTGTCAAGTGACCTCTGTAAAGGTCATCTGAGGTCATCCGTGGTCACTTCCAGTTTTCTGCCAATAACTTTTAATAGAGAGAAGAGCATGCAGAAGATACAAATGTGTTTGTCTTGTCAATACGCATCGACTCATATGCAATATGATTCAACATGACCTACTGAGGTCACCAAGTGACATTGACCAGAGGTCAAATTTTGAGATTGACCTTTCGAGATCATCAGGTATATGTTGCAATTCGCCTTGACGAGAGAAACACGATGGTGTCAAAATAAATGTTCGACCTTTAACCCGCGCCGTGCCGGGGGGGGGGATGTTTAGACACCCCCCCTAAGGTTTTTCGACGATAGCAAAAAAACGGCGGCGTGCAGCTCCGCCGTTTTTTGCACACCTGTTTGGCCATCGATTGCGCACATTGTGTACAAGTTTTAACGCAAGGTCATCTAATGTCAGGTCACCAGGTCACGTCACGTGACCCACCCTAAAAAAAGTTTGAAGTTGTGCTACAGCTACATTTTTTAAATGACCAGTTTCCAACTTTTAGGATTACATGAGAACACAATTATCTAAAAGTTGTATATCTCGGATTTTTTATATCTGTGACCTGAGATCAGGTTAATTTCGTGAACTCCCCATTATAAGTCAATGGGGAAAGATTCAGATCCTTCTAATTCAGAGGATACTTATCAGATCAGTCCAGTTCTTTCAGGATCATGTTTTCTTAGGC
>JARFNZ010187769.1:0-15865 GCA_031763405.1 Balanus nubilus
ACCCACCTCAGGTCCCGGCCCGCGGCCCCAGCGCCGCGGAGCCCGCGGCCGCAGGGGTCGTGGCGGCCGGCGCTCGGCGGCGGGGGACTCTCGTCCAACGGTAGGCAAGCGTCTGCTCATCGGCGCTCTTAACGTCCAGAGCCT
The DNA here is from genome assembly GCA_031763405.1 of Balanus nubilus. Classification (NCBI taxonomy): domain Eukaryota; kingdom Metazoa; phylum Arthropoda; class Thecostraca; order Balanomorpha; family Balanidae; genus Balanus; species Balanus nubilus. The sequence continues at coordinate 145 of JARFNZ010187769.1, forward strand.
CAAGCCCAAGCTGCTGGAGCTGACTGACGAGCTCAGCCGCCACAACTACGACGTCATGCTCCTGTCGGAGACGTGGCTGCGACCCACCACCCCCGGCCGCCTCCTGGTGATCCCCGGGTACTCCCTCAGTCGAGTGGACCGCCCGGACGGCCGCGGATACGGCGGGGTCGCCATCATCACGAAGGCGGGCATCACTTCAACGGTGCTGAAGCTCCCAGACTCCCAGTGTCCAGGCAGCCAGCTGGAGTCACAGTGGGCGCTGATGAAGCTGGAGCAGAACCGCCAGCTGATCGTCTGCTCACTGTACCGGCCGCCCCGCCACTCCGAGGCTGCCCTGCGTGCCGACTTCACCGACCTCGAGACCCAGCTACAGCGAGTCCTGATCGACCACCCGAGTGTCCCGCTTGTCATCTGCGGCGACCTAAACTGTGACTTGCTGAAGGACCCCAGTGATCGTGTGCGTCAACACCTTTGTGAATTCTTATCCGATTACTCCCTGGACCAGTTGGTGACTGTCTCAACTTTTATTTCTGGCTCTCTTTTAGACGTTTGTGCAGTAAAAGACCGGGGGATCGTGCGAACATGTAGTGTTAAATACTGCCACTTTAGCCCTCATAAATTCATCAATTTGCTCCTCGATATTCCGAAGCAGCGCCAGAAACCCACTGTCATTTCATCTCGTTCATTTAACCGTGTTGATATCGTCGCGCTCAATCGTGACTTGCTACTCGTTGACTGGGGGGAGATTTTTACCTCTGTCTCCGTCAGTGACCAGTGGGACGCCTTTTTGTCCCGTTTTTTACCCGTCGTCAATGCTCACGCCCCGCTTAAGAACGTGACCATCCGAAACCCCACCGCCCCTCCCGTCTCCGCCGTCACGCGCGACCTGATGTCCCAACGTAGAGCTGCGCTTCGGCGGTCGGGTCGGGAGTCGATCGAATATAAGGAGCTGAACCGTACTGTCCGGGCCGCGGTGCGTCGCGACCGGCGTAGGGAGCTCCAGAGGGAGATCAGCGAGCGGGGGCCCAATAAGGTGTGGCAGTGCATCAGGTCGGTGGTTGCTGGAAAAAATGACGGACAGGATATTCAACCTGACTTACCTGCTGACGATCTCAACTCATTCTTTGTTTCCGTCGGTCCTCGGATAGCCGCCGAGATCCAGGCCCAGGGTGCAGCTACCGACCTGAGTGCTCGTCTGCCCCGTGTCGGAGCGTGCAGCTTTCAACTCGGTGCGATCTCTCTTGAGGAGCTCGGACACACGGTCTTCGGCATGCGTAATTCGGCCGCCTGCGGCGCCGATGGTGTTTGCGTTCGCATGCTGAAGGCCGGATTCCCAGCTATCGGTGACGTCATCCTACACATTATCAACTCCTGCATTACCCAGTCCGACATCCCCGATCCTTGGAAACACTCCACTGTCCGCCCCATTTTCAAGTCCGGTAATCCCTCTGACCCCTCCAACTTCCGACCCATCTCTCTTGTTCCCGTCATCATGAAAGTTGTAGAGCGCATCGTCCACCAGCAGCTCTACTATTATCTCTCCAACAACCATCTCCTGGCATCCTCACAGCACGGTTTCCGCCCCCGGCACTCCACTGAGACCGCGCTACTGTCCGTCACAGACCGTATCCTGGCCGCCACCGATAGGGGGAGATCTCAATGCTGTGCCTTGTCGATTTAAGCAAATGCTTTGAAGTGATTGATCACAAACTTTCGATTAAAAAACTGAAAATGCACGGCATTGAGACCTCCTGGTTCGCCGCCTATCTTCAAGGACACACACAGAGTGTGTCTCTGAATGATGGGTCCAGACGCAGGGTGTTGTCGCGGCCGCTTCCCAATGCTATGTGTGTCTTTCAGGGCTCGGCTTTAGGTCCGTTACTTTTCACATTGTTCTCCAACGACCTGTCGCTGTACGCTGGCGACGCAGCTGTCTTTCAGTACTCCGACGACACTCAGGTATTGGTGAGCGGTCCGAATGGCGACCTCAGGGGCCTCATCTCGCGCAGGGGCCACTTGTGGATTGCCCCACGACAGTAATACATAATACATACACACAACCAGGTCTCACAGTACTTGGTCGCGCTCGGTGCACCATGCATGGGTCGATGCATTTGTGCAGGTCGATCCAGCAGACACATGTGAAGAGAAGGAGCGCAGCAAAAGTGGTGGGTTACATTTAGCTCGGACTATGTTACGAAGGAAAAGAAGGTCATGCTGCACTCTCCGAGATACTAGGGATGAAATGTAAAGTGGTGCAGCAGGTTGCGATAGGAAAGAAAGGAAGTCCGACCGTAAGTATGATTTAGAAGTCAAACGAGAAATTTGTGCTGCGCTCGAACGACCCGCACTGAGTGGGAATCGGCCGCCCCCACCTGATCACACTGCAGTCCTCTAAATTGGAGCGAACATTGGCAAAATACACAGCGAAGTTGCGCGACTGAATTGAGAGCCTTTCGATCCTGTTTGAACTGACGTAGTCATCAAACCTAAAGGACGATTTGCTAGACTAACAATATGAGATGTGTGACCGTTAAATGTTAGTTCCGTGTCGAGAACGACACCCAATTCTCTAATACAGGGTCCTCCATAGGAAATGTATTTTTGATATGCTCGTTTTAGGTATTTACGATGGAATTTTATAGTTAAAATTGGTACCATCTGGTAAAGTATAAGTGAACATTTTGCCCTTTAGTCATTTTAAGTGTGGCCAATGGAATGTGAGCGTGCTTTCGAGACGTTTCCCACACAATGTCAAATTCGTGATTTCATGGATATTGTTCGAAAGGATTTGCCTCCTATATCGTCTTGGATTTGCCCAAGATAGGTTCCTTCCTCCGAGAAGAGAAGATAGCTTGCCACAAAATCAGCTATCGTAGAGCATTACCCACCTAACCTGGCAATGGACAAGTTTCACGTTGTGAGTTTTTGGCTTAAAATTAGTAAAAATATATTTCATATACTGAACTTCGGCGATTTTGCAGAAAGACGTGTAGTACCATCGAAAATTATTTAGTTTGTATACATATCCTGGTTAAAAATGTTGTTGATGCCGTGACGGTACAGCTGAGTATTTGGTTCAGTTTTGTACAACAAGTACTGCAGCTTCTATTTAGAACAGTAAATACAACAATGATGTTTCTTAAGATTTCGATATTTCAATAACAAAGGATTTCAATATTGTTACACCTGGGCCGGTGGTCTTGGCCACGAAAGCTTCGTTCAACACGGATGCACGGGTTTTATCGTCGGACACAGGCTGGCTGTTTGTATCGAGCAATATAGGAGAGACACTAGATTTGTTATTTGATACATTTTAAAATGACCAATAGCGCTGAGGTTGGTTTAAAATTATCAGGTTCCGCAGGTAATCAAAGCCAGGTATTAACCCAGGAGAGACTGTGGGTGCACATGTGGTTAGGGTATAACGGATGGGGAAAGAAACGTTCCCAACTTAGGGCTTATTTTGGACAGAGTTGAGTAAAGATAGGGAGTTGAAATTTAATACACCCATTTGTTAGGCTTTGTTACTATTGTTGCAATTATTCAAGGAAATCATTTGACTCATTCTGAATTTATTAACTCTAAAACAAAAGGTGCTCAAAAACATTGTTCCAACTGTAGTTCTGCATGTTTATTGAGCACGAGAGTGATTGCACTTCCCTCAAAGCGAATTACAGCGTTCAGTCGTCACTTCCACTACAGCATACTTCACCTGATTGTGTTCAGTCACTACCTCCCATCCACACTATCACATTCTTCAAGTCCTTCAGGGAGCCAAACTTCTAACGGTATGGCAACTGCCTCCACCAGGATGTTCCAGACGCAGTAGTCCATTGGGGCTAACGTTTACTGAGTTCGGCGACCATCCGTTCTTGTCGATGAAGGAACACCGGTCTACCGGGAGACCCGGGGATCATCTGTTCCACAGAAAAAGAGCTTTATTTTACTGTATGATGAAACCATACCATCTGAGTACGACTTATCATAAGCCGGTAGCAGCTGCTACCCCAGGAGTGAGTTGTAAGACCATCTTTGCCGCCTGGGTCTCTACGGAAGGGCATGCCAATCAGGGATCTCGGACGACTTCCAGTTCTAAATTTGCCTGATCCTGTGTCCTTCCTCCAGCTTTTTGATGAATTGGTTTATTTGGTTTCATAAATTGCACGTGGCATAGCGCGTGCAATTTAAATACAGCATGAAAACATAGAGAATAACATATGAAGGCGTGATATAAAAATATGTCACTATCTTAACAGCGCAACACGTCACGATCCAATCCACGGTATCGCATACATTTTACACGTAGGTAGAAATGTGTTGTGATATTATATCGTACAAATTTCAGTTTTTTCTGGTGTGTATTTCAATGCAAATTAGAGCTCCGAAGGTTGGAACGTCTTTTTTGGCCCACCCAGTATGTATGTACTAGAGATCAGAATGGGACAACATTTTGGGTTACGTTCCATTCCGTTCCATTGAACCTTATTCCGTTCCATTCCGTTCCATCATAAGCCGCTAATATCTTATACCGTTCCATTCTGTTCCATATGTTAAAATATTTGTCATTATTATTTCATTATCAATTTGAACTGACTGGCTAATTTCAAGAGCAAACAGCTGGCCAACTATATGCTACTCAAGTGCATATAAAGTTTTCGTAGTTTGTAACAGACCTAGATCTTGAGATCTAACGCTGCATTCTGGTTCCGTTCCATTCCGTTCCTTATCAAGATTAGAAAAAACATGTCCCGTTCCATTCCATTTCTATTTCCATTTCGTATTAGGATTCCATTAATTTGTCCATTCCATTCTGATCTCTAGTATGTACGTATGCGTGACAATTTGTGCTGATGTCTTCTAGAGCTTGGATGTTTGCTTTCAACAAACCTTAACAACTGTTCACTTTTTTAATTAACATTACTTTAATATCAATCGACTTCAAGTTAATTGAACTGTTCTTGTCATGTTCCGATGATAATACATTTAAAAAAATTGTACGTTGTGCAGATGTTTGTCGACCGGGAGTCTGTGTAGTATGGGAAAACGTTATCACACGGACCATGATGAACATGATGTAATATCCGGCTCCCCTCTCGCTTCTAAGCGTTTCAATTTGCCGGTTTTCAGCTTAGTTTCTGGGAACACAGCCCACGCCAGCCGCTGCTTCGCGTAACTCGTCCGTTATCACCGCTTGAGTCACCCAAAGGAAGTTTCGCCGCTTCCTCTATTCAACCACATCATCACAGCCGTGCATAGCGGCTTCAGTTCCCAGTTTCCGCTTAATTGATAGCAACAAAGTATTGACGTAAGCGTGTAAAATACGTCATCACGAAACTGTACCGAAGAGTGTTTAACCCCACATCGTCGGCTTTCGGTGATAACGATCACGGCAGAGGAGGGGATGGCACAGGTGCACTAAGCATATCACGACTATTAGCCCTCCAGAAACCACGGGTGTTTCACGGGGATTCACCAATGGCCACGTCTGTTTAACGTTCTGGTTTTCACGCAAACATTTTGCTTCGCCGACGCCGTGCTGTGCATAAGTGACAATCAGATCGGTATGCAAAGCGATAAAACGAGAGTTGGCTTGCCAGATTATGACGTTATAAACCCGTTACATACATCGTTTTGTGGTATAGGTTACAAGATGCCTTTAGTCAATGAATGTTCACTATTTAAGAATGTCACTAAAATGGCATCATATGGGATAGAAGTCGGAAAAATTTGTGTATATAAAGTTACCAGATCAACGGAAGGAAGTTTCAGTTTGTGTCTTCCAGACATTCCGTTATCAAAGAACGTGGCCGGCTTGTGCTGAGAAGGGAACATTAAGAACGCATTTACGGCCAGTCTGGTGAATAAAGTCAGAGGCACCGCCCCGATATAATGTGAATGATTGACCTGCAACGTTTGAACGTCCTTGTATCGCTGTCTTGATCCACATCGGTCAAGTCATCCACCCTGTATCACATGTGATTAGGGTGCTTTCTGGCACTGCTCCTGCCTACTATTCTGAACTGAACAGTGCGATAAGCCGACTTGGCTCGGGCCGGAGCCGCCGATCGCGCTGCCCTGACAGCCTCCTATCTGCGCTCCTATCTTAATCCCGCCGCCAGGACTTACTCAGAATGCACTCTAATCAAATGTTTACCGCGCGGTCTGATATTTTTTCTCTCGCGCTGCCTCCAACATGCGCGTCGGCTCCTTTAGTGTCGAATCTCACCGGGAAAGCGGCAGCAAGATGACTACATGGAATCGTCTCTGAGCTCTTGCATGAACTCTCTGTAGGGTAAAAAGTATGAAGAAATTTCCAGGGCGGTGATGGAAGGTTTTGGATTTTACCAGAAAACCCGACCACCTGTGAACTTTGTATACTGAGGTTGCTGAGGACCGCATCTCGAAGGACTTTTGAGCTCGTGGCGTGGAAAGACAGTCGAGAATGAAATCATTCACCGAAAGCTTTCAAGGCTCACATCTCCCAGGGCTTTCCATGGGGCTTTTGCGCTGAGGGTTGGAAAGTTTCCCAAACGTGCAGCAAAGCATCCGCGAATTGTTAATCGCCGACTAAAACGAACGGGCGTTGGTGCGAGGCCAGGCTCCATCGGCGGCCTGAATAGACACTCAGGGCCTCTTCGACTGCCGGCTGCGAGTGGGACTGACGTGGAGATCGTGGGGTAAGGAGGGGAGGGGAGGGGGGGGGGGAGGCTCGTGTAATGCGCTTTTCGCACACTCGTTATCACACCACAGACAGCAGGGCGGTACGTCAGATGTGTGAGAGACGCGGAACCGGCTCAACACCTCTCACCTGGCGCTGAGCCTCCCTGAGGAGCTGCAGTGCCGGCAGGATGGAGATCAGGCCACCGTACTTCCCACTGACGTATCCTGTGTAGAAGCACAGCTCCCAAACTCGGACGGACGCGGATGTATTTAGGTGCTCTCCTTACGAAAGCTGGGGTACTTAAGAATATTTGGAGTTCATCTCTTCAGGTTAGTGCTATTGCGCAGGATTTATCTAACTTCCATAATTGGGCGGCCCATGGTGCATGATATAATGTATTTATGCAGTTCAGGCCATGAACCCCCAGACGTTATCGGGTTAAATTCTTTGAAATATTGAGCATTGAAAATGGGCTTAATCTTTTACGAAAAAACTCTCTTAAAATGCAATTTCATTTCAAACATGCTAATAGTAGTGATAAAGTTCTAAGATTCAAAAGAGCAACACAATTTCAACCATTTAGACTGGAAATCAATGTTTTTGCATTTCTCCAAGACAAGTTTTAGCAAAACTGCATATCATAAACGCGAAACTGGCCAGCAGCGGCGGCGCCTTCAAGCGCCGTCGGGCGCTCAACCATAGGTGTTTGTGCCTTCAACGATGCTATCTCCAAACTGCAAAATAACTGGTAGGAATATCAAAACAACCATCAAAGGCGTTCACTTTATCCTGATGCATTGGCCCACTTAGACGGTTAAACATAGTTCACACCCATTTTTGTTGTTCCTCTTTTTACCGTCTGATTGTATGACACACCACACCGGCCATATCTGGAGGAAGACTCCACGGCGTGAGTCACCACTAGCCGAGCCTCGGCTCATGTCATACTCGACTCTGGACTCACACATCACCATTGCATCGGAGCCGCGGCTCATGGCATACTCGACTCACACATCACCATTGCATCGGAGCCACGGCTCATGTCATACTCGACTCACACGTCACCATTGCATCGGAGCCGCGGCTCATGGCATACTCGACTCACACGTCACCATTGGTCCGCAGCGGTCCGACGTTCACAGGCCGGCTTAGCAGACGGTAGCCAAACTAACGGCGCCGCTGATTCGCCAGCATCACATTTACCTGCTGGTATATGATAGTCACCGAACGGCAAGACAATCGACGAACGGGTTTTGTTATAGCTTTGTTGTTTATTCCAGTTTTTAACTTCAATGAAAAGTGTAATTACAATGTTAGTTTAAATCTGACCAGTGCAGGGCAAAGGTGCGACATTCCCTGTAACAGTAAAAGTAAGCACCTCACAAGGGTTCTTATGAAACGTAACACCTCACGACAATGAATACGTAGATACACATTATTAATTATGCTCTCAACAACTAATAAGTGCAATAAGTCTTTTGTAAATAAATAACCCCTGTGGTTACACTCGAAACTAAAGGCCGTCCTTAAAACAGCAGCCGGTCACTAATATCAAAGAAGCCTCTGACAGCGACCGCCACCAAAGGTCACACCGGAAGAAACACCATTAGGGCGGGCAACCAACATCAGTGGGGAGATCGTTGCACCATTAAGTATTGTATTCTGTGTTACAGGGGCGCATTCGTGGCGGACCTCGTCTGACCGCATCGGGTGGCTGTCAATCATCGGACATCGGATACCGGCAGAGAATGGCGACGAAGGGCAAATGTAGCACACTTACGATGTAGAGACACAGGTACAGGAGAAAATACGGAATAATGTTGGAGAAAAACGAGTGTGATTTAACCACTCAACTCTTGACGATTTCATCCTAAAATGGTTGATACATATCGAGTTGCTTCTACGAAACGAAACGTGTCACAGATTGCAAGGTGATAACAAATCAGCGATACATAATGGTGACAATTTCACAGCATTGCATGAATTCCAACTCTGCCATTTTAAACGCTCAGTAGAAAATCAGCTAAAATTCAGTATTATTTTATCTCAAACCACATGCAATTATTTCAAAGATAAGATTATCTGACACCACTTCGTGACAACTTTACCCATGAAGCGTGATAGACAAGCATGACAGTCTGTCATGTGATGCACATATGAGTTTTTTCGTAGAAATGTTTTGGCGATCTCCTGCTTTTCTAGCACGTCTCTGAGCACTTCCTGCTCCTTTTTCCTCCGACCGATGTGCACGACATTATCGCATGGAAAGGGGAACGACGAGAACTCATTGTTTGTTTACACTTAAGCCCGGATGTCCTGTTCGAATTTAAAGCAATTATATCACACATTAAACATTTTATTGGTCATAATCCAGCATTATCGTCACTCTGTTCCACACATTCCTTTACTGCAGGATGCTCTATCTATTCTTGTACTGCTCGGAAACTATTGAATATTATGCAGCTGACACTTAAAACAACATAATGGAATAATAGAACAATTCATTTTGTTATTTGTGGATCCTTTCTTTTGATATGATATAGGCAACAATGTCAATATGCTTATTCACAGCCGGATGCAATGTAGCAACTCTGTATTAAGGCCAATGAGCATGTTGGTTTTTAATATCATTTATCACCACGCCGATATCTGTTTTTTCTGCTAAGTCGCGTGTTGGAACAATTTTTTATCGATAGTTAACTGGAAAGCAAATCAACTCATGGTGATTATCAATTTGATAAATTACCAATGAAATGACAAGTCTTCCTGTGTTTTTAATACAGCGTGTCATCGAGAAGCAAAATAATAATACCACTCGCGAGTACCTATACACAATGACACATGCATTTATTGACTCGGTTTCGCCTTGTCGATTGACTACACTATACTCCAATGTGGTGTAATGCACCTTTTTTGTCAATTGAGACTGGATTAGATTAGATATTAGATATTAGATTTTTAGATTAGATATTGGACAATCTTCGAAACTGTTCAACGCAAGAGCAAAACCCGGCACCCCTCCCCGCGGTTGGTGCAAATAGATTAGCACATCTGCGAAACTAATTGACGACATTAGATATGAGCTCGTCATTGAGAAAAGCTTCCACATCGTGTACGTAGAATAGGGATCAGCAAAACAATTCGGCGTTCATTATAAATGGTTCAAAATCGACATTGTTCAATTCATATACTGGAACTTCTCCAAAACCACATATGCATATTTAAACATTTCTCAAAACACTTCAACGGCGTTCAAAACCGTTCGGCAGTTGCGTAATTGACTGTAAATAAAACGGATGCCCCCTGGAAACGTAGCTGGTACCACGTCTCGTAAGATTGAACCCATGAAGAATGCATAACGGTACACATTCGCCCTCATCATGCATTCTGGCTGCTGATAACAAAGCCACGCAATGATCAGCTTGGGAAAGGCTGCTTACCAATTCAACGACTATTGACCACTTACTGGATAACTGGAGAAATGGCATCCACTGCTAGCTTCGCATTCTGTAATGAGCCATTTCTGTGCTAGTGTTAAGGGTCGACTCACATACGCGACTTGGGCGTACGGAGCGACACAACACTTCAGCGGAGTTCACTCTGAGAGCGAGGGTCTGCTTTTGTCACTTCACCGGACGTCAGTCCGATGAATCTAAATTGAGATGGATCAATTGAAATTCGAATGCAATTACAAATTTAGCAAATTAAATGCAATTAAGATTCGTCGGGCTGAAATCTGGTAAAGCGGCGGGAGCCAGATGCCTTTTGGCGTCCGCCGCCTCAGTGTGAAGTCTTTTTTCAGGCGCTCGTCAATTAAATTATGGTGAATGCTGGTATTCGCTGTTCATTTTAGCCATTCAACATTATTCATATGATTCATTTCGTATAGCTGAAACATATCATGGCCCTCCAATTACCCTGGCATTTGGATGTAAGTGATTGCAACGATTATTTAGCGTCTAACACCGAAAAACGTGCCAAATTTCGCACCGAACACCGGACATATTAATGGAGCCGGGGTAGAATACTCTAAAACCATCGCGATAACTGAAAGTGGTCATATCCGCGGAGACGGTAAATGAAACCCATTGAATATTATCGAAAACCACATAAAAATAGTATAAACAACTAGGGAAAGAGGAAGTCAGTTTATCACTTGCACTCGAGTAGAAGACATGCTTTGGTTGACAAAAATCTGACCATTTAGTCATAAGGCGGAAACTGAAGTGAGATCGCTAAGTATATGTGGCACGTAGTTTGTTACAGTGATAAACTAGTCCAGTTGATGTTTAACACGATAGTTTCGCTTTATTGATTGCGATCTGTTACATTTCAAACCAGGGAAGAAAACAACTCATCAAGTTGCATGGTTTATTGTCTTTGTCAGTGGACTTTCCATTTAGTACTTAACAGGCGGACAAACCATGTCTTGAGAATAAGGCTGCCGGGCGTGAAAGTGAAGGCTAAAATCGGAGCATTTTTGCCGATGAACACTGGACCGGGAAATACGAAGACAATTGGCTGTCATGCCGGAATCGGAGCGGGCTTCACTGATGTACAGCGTATCTGCGTGCAAACACATGAACACCGCCCTGCCGGACACTCATAGCTGCCCACACAGCCCGGCTAATAATCAGCTAATTAACACATCTATGGAGGTCACGAAGTACGCAGCTCCGACTTCTGAGCTTAATCCCTGCTCAAACTCGTATTTCCCGGTTGCAATTCTTGAGATGTTAGTTCTGCAACCGGTGCACGAAGTAGCACTACGAGCAGCAAAATCGTGCGGCAAGAGATAGCCGATAATACATACGGCACGACCAGAACCACTGATAGCAGACCTAGCCGATCATCGTCCCCAAGTCCCCCCGGCTGGCGTAGGCCGCTCCGCAGTACACGCCTGGCTGAGGAAGACAGGGAAACGAGACGCATCGTGAAACGAAACAAGGAGGCGGCCACCTCATCATACAGTTATGATCCCCGCTGGTGTCGCAGCGGCTCCGGTGTTTTATAGACATGCTAGATGGCCTGATTGCATCAAGTCACGCCGAGCGCTGGGTTTTACAGACGCCGGGCCAAAAAATTGGCCGCCGCCTGCTATTGTTTACAGTGGGAATACAAACTGGATCTGGGCCTGGGCTGCCCACTCTCCAGTTTCAGTTTAAATGCAAAATGCTTCGCAGGATTTGTGAAATAAATGAAGACAGGTTTACGTCAGCACAATGAGTTGTGGTGATGTAAGCGCAGAAGTAGAGCAGATCGCAAAATGTATTTTATTTTCTTATGTTGTCAAAGTCTCGAGAAACCGGTGGGATTGCTGGTAATAAAGTCAATCTGCGTCGTAATTCCCTTGCCGAGGCATTGTTTTGCTACAATAAAATATTGCGTGAAAAACTGTCTCATGCTCCACTAGCCTGTACTGCGTGAACGGGCAAGTGGAGCGCTATGAAAATGCCACTTTATCGTCCAACAACTACCTATTATACAATTTGCCGAAAATAAGATGTTTCGATTACCACGTTGACGGGAAAAAAGCTTAGTGAAAAATACTGTCAGGCACATAGGAGGTAAAAGGATATATCACATTGAAACATCGCCTGACAAGAAATGCAGAATAAGCTGTGTAAGCTCGTACCTATTCGAAGCGGCATGGCAGCAATGTCACCCAGGCAGTTACGTGCATATTCGCCATGGGCTACCACTTCATGATGGCAGCGATAGTCATTTTACCGTAAACTTAATTATTAAATTACGAAGTTTTTTTCCAGATAAACATCTTCAGGATACATCGTCTTGAATCTTGTACCTACGCAAGAAATCTCTGATAAAGAACATAATGCATCTATATGTTGATTACAATTGTATATACAAATTGTATGATCAGTTGACTTCCTTCAGTCTTCACGTTCAGTCAGCGATGAACTCGCTCACTGAACGTGCTAATCGAAAAATAACTGTCTCATGCTTATCAGCGTACGACATTAAAACAAGTATAATATGAATTGAAGGCAAATCGCGGTATTGCCCATTATAATCAGCGACATTAAGCATCTTCACGTCTTAATATGCTTAACGAGCTTACATATTTTATTCGTCCTGCTGTCGGAAGCCGAACCGTACAAAATGCACACAACACTTAGGCGAATGTCGCCGCCCCTAAAACGTCTCCCAACGCGACAATAGTGTAATAAAAAAACATCGGATTAACGCCGCGAAGGTCCATGTTAGAGCAGGGAAACAAGCAAAAACTTAACGAAATTCATTTAGCTCGAAACGTGCGTACTCCAAACGTCATAAGTCCGTTAATGTACTGATAAAAACTGCATCCGCTATCTAACGGACTGACGCCAACACCAACTATGCCAACTCACGAAGGTGCAGTGGAAGCCCGTGCAGTAAACCGGCCCGCTAAATGCACTCTGCTATCCTTGGTGTGCCATCAGCCGATAGCATACGATCACGATCGGCTGATGAGGTGTCAATTTGCATAGCGCCGTTTCCGGGACCTGTTGCTGAGCCATGAGCACCGGGCCCCGCGGCGCCGAAATCCTGATCGGAAGTCGGATTAGCGGGTTTCCGGGGCTCATTGGAGAACCAGAAGGTGACGGACGCTCCGCACTCCGCGCCGCCGCCGCCGCCGCTCCATCGCAGCTTCCGCAGCCCGTGACGCAGCTCTCCCGGCGGCCCTGACGACCCAGCAGCAGCAGCAGCAGCAACAGCAGCAGCAGCAGCAGCAGCAGCGGCGGCGGCGGCGGCGGCCGGCCGGTCGTGTGGAGCTGATCTGCGCCTGCGCGGAGTACGGCGCCCCCTGCCGGCCGCCGCAGGCTGGACCTCCGGAGGAGGCCCTCGGCAGGTCAGTCCTGCGACACAGCCAGAGCGGAGCGGGTGCACGAATTGGAGCTCCGGCCAGCCAAGCTGAGACAGCCAGCCAAGCTGCGACAGCCTGCTGAGCTGAGATCGAGACGCTGACGAGCCTGCTGAGCTGAGATCGAGACGCTGACGAGCCTGCTGAGCTGAGGAGGAGGGCCGAGACGCCGAGACAGAGAGTGAAGCCGATAAACGCATTCCAGAGAGGCATCGTCGCAAGAACACTTCTAACGACCAAACGTAAGTGTTGCATGCATCGAGCTGTCAGCTCCTTTTATTCGACATATTTGTTTCCAATTTGCGGACCGATTGGTGCGAAGTGTGTGACCTGGTGCGCGATGTAACATTTTATTTTGCGGTGTTAGCGGTAAGCTCCCTGTGTGACTTGGTTGGTTTAATTTCGCAGTTGTACTTCTGACAAGCAGCTGTGTACCTATTGATTTGTGAGATAAGAATATGTCTATCCAATTTGCTTCTAAATTGTTACTCCGAAAGATTCTAGACTTGCAGCTTGTGTTGATAGCAATGCAAACTCATTTACAAAATTGTACGTGCAATTTGCGAAACATAATAGCATTGGAAATATGAAATATCCCATTGCTACTATTGCAATCGCTCGTCATAAGCACAACGCACTACGCCTCGGTGCAGCTTCCAGAACACAGTGTTGAAACAGTAGAGACGTCATTCTCCGAACGTCATCTCCAACGAAAACAATTGCTTCGGCCAGCTGCGAGCTTTGATTACATTTCAGTATTCGTACGTCATCTGTGTTCTGTCTGCAGTCTAACGCTGTCTGAGTGAGCCGCCGCTCTGTTTATTTACTGAGCCGACAAACTGTTATTATCCGACTCGGTCTCACACCGCGAGATCTATCAATGTTTACTCAGGTCGGTCCAGTGATGTGGTGACTGTGATTCATCGGGTCATGTTACCTCTGATCTCAACTGTAGTGGGCGTGGATGGCGTCAGATCTCAGCTCAACCCACGCACTTCATCCGCTGCCAGCCTGCGACCTCGCTGTACCCCGCTCCCCCAGCCTGTGACCCCGCTGTACCCCGCTCCCCCAGCCTGTGACCTCGCTGTACTCCGCTCCCCCAGCCTGTGACCCCGCTGTACCCCGCTTCCCCAACCTGTAACCCCGCTGTACCCCGCTCCCCCAGCCTGTGACCTCGCTGTACCCCGCGCCCCCAGCCGGTGACCTCGCTGTACCCCGCTCCACCAACCTATGACCCCGCTGTACTCCGCTCCCCCAGCCTGCGACCTCGCTGTACCCCGCTCCACCAGCCTGTGACCTCGCTGTACCCCGATCCACCAACCTATGATCCCGCTGTACCCCGCTCCCCCAGCCTGTAACCCCACTTCGAACAGCCTTCAGCTGTCATCCGTCAACTGTCAGAACTGATAACTGACAGTCCCGTTTCTCTGTGGCACCGCCCCGATAAATGAGAGACTTTCGCTGTTATAGCCACAAACAAGTTGAAACCCTCATAATGTTGTCCAGATCATTCGATCAATACCTTAATTTGGGAGACGGTACCGGGGCTACCGAATCCGGTGTATTCCCCGGGCCCGATCCAATAAAGCCTCCACCTCATGCCGCCGTCCCCGCCCACGCCATCCCGAGTTGACATTTACGTCAGGCCGCCGCACCAATACACAGCCGCCACGTCGCCGCGCCTGCAGACCCGTGTGCACCTCTGGCACGTCCGTCACTGTTGCAGATGTCACAGACTGTGCCGAACTACGACTGCAACGGGCAGGAGCTGGGCAGCAGCCTGGCTGAGCTCGACTTCTCCATTCTGAGCGACTACCAGGTGCCATCGCCGGGGGGTCTGCCGACCTGCGAGCGCAGCCCGCCGCACATGTTCAGCTCCCCGCCGCGTGAAGAGGACGCCGGCTACGGAGGTGGTGCGCCGCTCTCGCCGCCGCTCAAACAGGAGCCGGGCTGCCCGCTCATCAAGCAGGAGATGGGCCTCCGTGAGCACCAGCTGGACAGCTGCCGCGGCGGCGCAGAGCTGGACACGCCCCGCTCGCCGCTCAGTGACGGAGGCTACTCGTCGCAGGGCGGCTCGCCTGCCTCCCAGCCGCTGAGCCCGCCGCCGTCGTACCACCACTACCCGGCCACCCCGCCGCAGGGCTACCCGCAGCCGGTCCTGCCGACCAGCCCGCCGGCCGGCTACGGCGCCC
>JARFNZ010187880.1:0-15863 GCA_031763405.1 Balanus nubilus
CCCCCCCCGCCCCCCCCCCCCCCCCCCCCCCCCCCCCCCCCCCCCCCCCCCCCCCCCACCCGGTCAGTTCACCGGTCGATACGCACAGTACACACAAACAAACATTGACGATAAACGAGGAAAACAAACACAAACAAACACATACCCGCATGCCCATATTCACGCACGTATGTACACACGTGCACCCTCCCTCTCCCTCCCCCTCCCCACACCCATCGCACCCCGACGTCGTAAACAAGAGCCGGCGTCGCCGCCCCGGGACTCATCCATAGCAGCTCCCCCGGCGCCCAGTTATTGACTGTCTGTCCCTGGGCAGGTGCTGGCCGGCTGTGCTGGCGGTGCGTCCTTCCTCTCAGCAGGCCGAACGCACACGCTGCGCACAGCCGGCTGTCTGCACAGACGGACGGCCGAGACGCAGGGCCGGTTAATCCGGTTTTGTCGGCTGCATCGAGTGAAAGGCGGCAGTGATAGGTAGGTAGGTAGGTAGGTACAGCTGGCCGAGATTCGGTGGGTGGGGTGGCGGAGTGGGCTAGCTGATACGCACCCCGTCTCCTCCTTTCCATCCTCTTCCCTTCTACCTCCCAATCCTCTTCCCTGTCCTATCCAACTCCTTCCTTCCTCCTTCCCTCCTACCTTCCTGCCACCTTCCCTCCTGCCTCCCTTCCTCTCCCTATCCTTCCCGTTCTCTGCCGTCTCCCCCGCCGCCCCGGCCGAGGATATCGAGCGGGCGACCTCCCGCCGGATGAGGGGGAGTCCTGCAGTTCCGGCGACCAGCCTGGGCCAGCCCGGCCTGCCTGAGCTTCCCGCGCGACTCCCGTACACCGACACGGGCACAGAGAGTGTTGATTCCCGGAACCCAGCGCACACCGCCGGCCGCTAACGTGACGTCACGCAGCGGCTGGTCGGCGCTGCAGACCGGCCGGTCGGCCTGCGGGCGGGCGTGCCGAACGCCAGCGTCAACTGCTGATTAGCTACCGTGCAGTCCGATGTCACGGGATTTAAACACTGAGCGAGAACCTCTCAAAATTTCTCAGAACGAATATGGACTGATTGCTGTCAACGCAGGAAGTAAAAATGTCATGTTGTCACCCGGTTCCTGTTCTATATCGTACTTACGTAAGGAATGAGCAACTACACAGAATTCCAGAGCACTTTACGAGAATAAGTATCAAATAACCGACAAATGAGAGCATGATGCAGTCGCCCTCTTTACCTAGGGACACCTCCATCACAAATGGTCCACTTTCCGTCTCGGTGGCGTTGTTTGTTTAGACAGCGCACAGACTAATCCGCCCGCTGGACGCCGCTTCAGATAGCGGTCACACACGCAGTTGCAATGAATGAGTATGCTTGTCATGCTAGTGTCACGTGCGAACGAGCGCGCTACAACCCGCAGGCACCCTTCACCAGGTCCACGTATCCCCCTATGACGCAATCGTTGTTTGTCCTACTTCCACACACCCATCTCCACTAAACTGCACCGTGTACTATGACACACACAGTGTAGACGCACCGCTAGTAACAACCCCAGCCTGCTGATACCGATACAGGCCGATCGGTCAGCGAACCCGTGCTGTGCGACCCGCCGTGCGGCGTCCCTGGTGGCGGGTCTCCGAGTCGGACATCGCTGCCCGCCCGGCCGGCCGGAGACAGCCGGTGACGTCATACACTATACAGTGACGTCAGCGGCACAGGACGGAGGCGGAATGCCAGCTGCGGGCCGGCTGGTGGGCGGCTGGCTGCGGCTGACGGAGGGACGGCATTGACTGCTGAACCACGAAGTCTGGCCACACACATGCGGCCCACAGCCTGCTGACGGTGTGTGTGTGTGTGTCTGTGGATGTGGGTGGGTGAGTGGGCGGAGCATGGCCAGGAGTCTCGGTCGGATACAACAGCCTTCTCCATAGCATGGCGATGATGATGATTTGGGGCTGCGGGCGTCCTTCTCCATGGTAGATAGCTGAGCTACCCTGCCGAAGAAACCCTCAGAGTCTGATTGTAGAACTTGCAGCAGACTGCGACATGGCGGACAGCTGAGCTCTACTGCCGAGGAGCCTGCAGCGGTCCGGTCTGATCAGAAACGCTGCCGGTCTGCAACGGCCGAGCATGATGACATCGACACGGCCGGGACACGCCGGCTGCGACCGAGCGCCGCCACTGCATCGCCACCGGTCACATGGCGACAGCAGCCCCCCCCCCCCCCATCCTCCCTCACACACACCTCCTGCCGCCTGCTCTCTCACCGTCTCCCGCGAGACGCTCAGAGACGGTGAGAGGGAGGTGAAGAGATAAGAGACAGTGAGAGGAGAAGGCGACTCGAGACACTTTCAGTCTTTCGTGTCTTTCAAACTCCACATTCAGTCCACCGTGACCCCCGGGGAACACCAGAGGAAGACGGCCACACCTAGTTCATACCCAGTCCTCATTGACTCACTAATGTTGCCAACCGTCATTACTTCTTCCATCAGTATCGTCGCATGCGAACGACCACCGAGCGACCAACTAGCGACCACCGAGGTCCCCGGTCGATCAGCTGAGCGCGTCGGTGACACGGCCCGGCCCGAGGTGTCAGTATTTATGATATGATGATCAGGGGGCAGCTGTCTCCCGGCGTCCCGGCGATCCCGGCCGGGGAGGGCTTGCATCAGCCGAGGGAAGTTGGTCCGCCGGTCTGGGTACCACATGAGCCGCCACTGCCGGTTCCGCCACGCTGCCAATACTCGGTGCAGTCTCGAGGTGAGTCCGTGACACGCTGACCAGACGTGTTGGCGCCGCCCGAGGCCATGAGACGACCCGAGGTCACCCGAGGCGACTCGATGTGACGTGAGGATATCTGAGGCGTCACAGGATGACACGGGGCAGAGCGATGTGATGCCAGGCGATACGCACAGTTGCCAGGTCTGGATCGGATAGACAGCGGGCCGGGCAAGGCGCCAAGGTTGCTTGACGCTGGACCACTGGCCACTGGCCAGCCGGTGCACAGTGCGTCAGTGCACACTGCACACTGACCGCACAGCAGTTCAGGGTCGCTACGCACGCCGCCCTGGCATCCGCCCGTCTGCAACTGAGCAGCAGAGCAGCAGCTGTTCAGATGGCGTGAAACACTGCAAGGTAGTTCGATATGGCAGCTCTGAGACCACGGCGGCGCGCCAGGTGCCCTCAGGCACGCCAGGGTCATGCTTCAGGCTTCAGGCGTGACGCTGAGTTCACACCATGCCACATTAGAGAACCTCTGGCCACATCACGAGAGAGTGAGCTGTGAGGTCATGCCGGACGTGTTCAATGCTCATGTCACGTGCTAGTATGCCGAGAGTATGCCGTGGGTCGGGTATTGAGTGGCTGGCGGTGTTGGCACTCAACGAGCAGGGATTACAGTCAACAATCAAAACAGCCACGCCAACACCGAGTCACATCCGTCAACCCTGCGACCCGGAGAGGTCTGGCCGGCGACGGCCCCCGAAGGAGGAATTTGGTCGTCTTTGGAGGTGATATGTATGGGAGAGTTTGGCCAACTGGGATGCGAGTAGTAGGCGAAAGGATCCATTATCGGTGCCACTCAGGAAGGCAGTGAATAAATCACTTAAAATCATGTGATGAATGCCCCCATTCATGACGTAACCCCTTTACATCCAGAGAACTCATATCGTAAATTACGGCATCGTATCCGCCCAGGCGGCCAGGCGAGTTTCTGTATCATCACAACAATCACAAGTACGTAGCAGCCAAGCTCTCTGAGCTCCGCGATAGTTCGTACCAGCTATTGCGACAGGACGCGGGTGGGATGCTCGCTGCGCAGTGCACATGACCTCGGGACATCGGCTATGCACTCCCGATCAACGACCAATTGACTATGATCGTATTGGAGACCGGACCAGAAGCAAAGGCCGTAGGCGAGGTAGGCCCTCCACGAAAGAAGGCTTTGGTCCTATAAATTAAGCAGATTGCAGTGATGTCACAAGGGCGAAACTGGAAGTGGACACGGATTCCGTATAGAACCTGTCGCACTATCCTACTTGCCTGATAAAGAAGGCGTGGTACTCCGCCTTCTGTTACCCCTGTGGGGGTGCGCTGTAGTAATTTGCTTGCGGTGTCTCCCGCCGCCCAAACGTTTTTTTTACGTTTTCGCCCGAGCCTGCGCGCCGCATTTAGTGACGGCGCGCCAGTGTTGTCGACCGGCGGTCTTCGCGTTCAGCTGCTGTATTCACCAAGAACTTTTCGCCTGCCTCGCAATATGTTAATCTGGTTTCCTTTTTGTGCACTTTTCTGTTTAACGTAAATTAACCTAGTAATTCCGATGTTTACCCGCGTTTGACCCTATTTCCAGGATCACAACTTCCCGACCGCTGCAGAGCAAAATTCCCAATTAATCCTCGGAACACCCCACCCCCTTGACCCACAACCCCTTGTAGTTCACTAACATCAGAATGTTCAATACTTGTATTCATTTTTTACAGAACAATTATTCAATAATATTTTCGCATTATTGGTAAGTGATCCACAAAGCATAAACCAGAACATTTTTGGATTTCACGATAAATATTTAATGAATTTGAGGCAGAAGTTGTTTACCAGAAGGTATCCTGTGTTTACAATATCCAGTATCCGGTTTCCGGAGCACTAAAAAGCATGGTCAGGGAACTTCACCGCGTCAAAACTTCTATAGAGAAACCGCTAACAACACAACCACTCCCACAAATCTTCAATCGGTTAAAACTTCTACGCTATAAGATGGCTGCGGATAAAACTTCCCAATTAAATTACAATATGAATAGCACTTCGTGGTCAACATTACTCCGTGATATTCATTTCACGCGGCAAAACTGCTAAGCGTAATCAAGGCCGTAGCGTAAGGCTGAATCTAAGGCTAAGGCTAAGCGTAACTTCAGCGTAATAATTCGAAGTGGCATGAAGTTTACAAAGAAAGTGCTTCAGGTAAAAACTTAGCTGTTAGAACTACTACGATACCATTTTGCACAACATTCTTACGGTAACTCTTGAAACGACTACGACCTGTTCAGAGCCGAAAAGAGGGACCAGAATGGCAACGAGTACTGAAAATCCATGAGCATATCAAGTTCGCAGCTCAATTGGCGTCGTAACGTTGAACAATCCCGGGGCCACTGCTTGCATTTAAAAAAAACTGCATTCCATAAACCGCCGAAGTCGGCTGCCGCTATCGTTTCCACTGTGTATGGAGATGGAAACGTGAATTCTTCACAGCTTCTGGGACCGATGATTAATCGGGTCATAACTCACATTAACATTTGCGTCTGCTCTGAACGACTGAAGCAAAGATGTCATTAAAGTTTTATCAATGAAGTCTGCCGTCGTAAATGTCGTGTAAATCTTTGATCGATGACCAAGAAACGGAAATCGTTTTTAAGTCGTTTCATGAGCAATGAGCGTTTAGCAGTGTCATCAGCATTTCTCCTGCGGAACTGTCGCCAAAAGCGAATCCAAAAACGAGCCCCCACTCTGAATCCCTCAGCGTAGCCGGCTCTGCGGGAACTCCGCCCTCCCGCTGGCACACAGATCACAGTGTCTCCTCGCTCCCTGATCGCGCAACGATGCGAATGACGCCAAAAGCAACAACGGGTGTGGCGCACAGCTCAGCACCGCACCGCGTCCGCAACACCAACACAGGCAGTGCTAAGTCCGCCGCCGGCGTCCCGAGCCGCCGGCGAAAACAACACCAAAACGACATTACCGTCTCTCCGTGGCTTCCAAGAATCTCTTAACTGTGTAGCTAGAACAGAGAGTGATGGAGGTAGATCGACCTGCTGTTAGGCCCGGAGCGGGCGGACCGTCTCACCGGGTATTACCGGCGGGTTTACGACAGCCATTACGAGCTTACTGCAGCCATCGGGTTCCTGTTACCGAGAACGTGGAGGGCTGCAAATGGCCGAGGCAGGTCACCAGTTCCGTAGAAAGGTTGCCACCACCAGAAGAAATGTTGCCAGGTAACCAATAGCAGCAGCAGCGCCAGCAGAGGCGGCAGTGAGGGCGGCAGTGGAGATATAAGCCACAGCTTAATTAACATATCGGCCATCCACATCTACGATCTGCCATGTAGTATCCTGTCCGCAATCGTCGCTCACAGAAGCGGAGGTGGTGGGCGTGTGAGAAGACCAGAATGCGGCCGATGTCTCTCAGACTCGTCAGTTCTCGGAACCACGGGTACCGAGATCCTGGTAACCATGCACGTCACGTTGCGGGCGCCATTAGACCTGGCGGACCACCGCCCGGCACGGCCAGCATACAGAGGTGAAAATGAACATGAATATGACATGTCAACTCTGCGAATTCATATTGCAACCGACACGGAAGATACTTTAGTATCCCGATGGGCAAAAGGAATGGGACGACAGAAAACATTATTGTCTCGAATAATTCAAGATTCAAGACATGTGCCCAAGACCGACCTACACCTTTGGGAGGTCGCGTGATGTCACAGCGTCACAGAAGGCCTCGACACCGCTCGATTCGGTGACTATTGAGCAGCCATCCCATCAGCAGCAGCTCCCGCCGGGAAGACATTCACTCCCATGACTTCCAACCACTTCAGACAGCCAAACGACCGAGCCCTTTGATCCCTCCGGTACGTCCCTCCACGTGGCCAAATTTGGAGCCGTCCTCGGGGCAGGCAGACTGACGCATCTTGCATCACCTCCGCTCCCCTCTTGCACCTGCGTTTCGCCGCAAAGCTGGCGCGCTACCGGAACCGCCCTTGGCCCGCTTGGCACGCGCGCTTGGAATACCTTCCTGGCGAGTGGCAGCGCGATTAGTTCCCTGCCGACGTCGCCAAACAAAACAGACGCGTTCGATCGGGGCAGCCTCTGGAGATGACCTCCGGCGATCACGCACATCCGTACCACACACAGACAAACGCGGCACACACAGACATACAGACACCTGGGGCCACCTGACTAACGGAACGTAAACATGGAGATCAGCACCGCTGGCGGCTGAAGTCGGCTGAGGAAATGGAGACGGAAAGATGCCGGTTTAGAGACGGCGGAAACGGGAAAAGAAATGGGCGAGACAGGGACAAAGCCCGAGGGACGGAGCTCCTCGTGCTCCGAATCCAGCCAGGGAGAAAGAGCCGTGCGAAACGGGCAGATGAGACAAATAAACGGAGTCGGGGCCGGGCAGGCGGAAACGGAGTCAAAGGCGGAGCCGGCGCCGGGAATGCAGCAGAAGAGACAGGGCGGAAGAGACGGGCGGCCGCACATGAATGCAGAGGTCGGCGCCAGTCACATTATCCGACGTCCCGCCGCATTAGACGGTCGGATAGTCGAGTGACAAACGATGAGACCTCATGCAGCTGGCCAGGCAGAAATGGCAAAAAGACAAACATCGCAAGGATTGCTGTCGGCCATCACAGTACGGACAGCACGATATCACAGTACGGACAGCACGATATCTTGGAGGTTTTCAAAAGAACGTTTCGATGCGCTATGTGCTTTACGAATTTACAGTCAAAACCGGTAGCTAAAAAGCTGAGAAATAGTTGTATCATCACGAGCGGAGCACAGTAAATGGGGCGGCGCGTTCTCGAGAGCAGCACCCAACCAACTACAGACGGAGGTGTGTGGTCTGACGTGAGAGTGGGCTACTCGACCTATCGCCCCAATCGGATAGATATGGGCCGGGAAGTGTCCACATGGCCGTGTAGTCAAGACAACACAGTTTTCATGCCACTCCTCATCTCGTCTCGTACTCGCCACGAAAATACGAGGACACGGTTTGTAATAGTTTTCTCCCCTCTGGTCAAGAGACAGCAAAAAGCCCGTCATGCAACGCTCCTAGAGTGTGCGTTTTGAACGACCTTCGAACGTTCTTTTAAAGGACAGTCATGTTAATTGAACATTGGAACGCAGACGGTAGTCGATTACATTGCGCAAAACATCCACTCAACGCAAAACGCACCGCGATCACGCGAGGCGGGTAAGCACGCAAACTGAATATAAAAACTGTAGTTTTGAGGTGAGACGTATTTTTCTCAAGATTACCTTCTATGATACTATGGCACTATAGCAGCTTCGTTTATTGTGTGTCTCAGGGAAGTACTGTTCGCATCTTTCGGAAAATATTTAAGTCTAGGCCGATACACGCAAATATAAGCCAACGACATCTCATGATACAAGCTGTTGACAAACTTGCGATAAGCATGAGCATTGAGTAGCATGGTCTTTGAAGACCCAGTCGCACAAGTGGTTGATTGGAGCTTCAGATTAACATTATACGCACTTCTGACCTCGTATCTGGGAGTTCCCTACCCTCTGCTGTGTCCTCGCCCTCATCCTCGTCCTTTAGTCCCGTCCCGTTCTGACGCCCCGGGGGCATCACAGCTGATCGTTTCGTCTAAAACACGTGCGGCGGCCCTCTCTCCGCCGCCGCGGCCGCCGGGCTCCCCAGAAGACAAGGTCGCGCCGCGCACCGCACCGCCGTGACGTCATCCACGGCCAGACGACGCAGCCCGGACCGGATCGGGTCCGCTGCGCCGCGAGCAGTGCCGATCAGCTAGGAGAAGCGTGCCGCCAGTGCGGCCAGTGTCGGCTACTGTCCTCCTCCGGAGAGCCGCACTGCGTACCGTTACCCCGCCGCCGCTGCCGCTGCCGCTGCCGCCGCCTATGTCTTCCGCAGAGCAGTCAGGAACTGAATTTTGAGCAAACGGCTGCGCAGCGAGGGTCATATCACGGAATATGGAAGGTTATATGCGGGGAGATGACGGCGATTGGGGTGGACGTCTTCCGGGAGATGGTGCAGCCGTAGGATTGGGAGGGAGAAGTTAAATCAGCGTGTGCACTCTCAGGATTGGAAGCGAAAATAAAATCCATTAGAGCAGCGCGGCGCTCGCTTGGGACTTGGGAGTACTGTGTTTGTTCACGAGTTTGACAGTTGGCTCACAAGTTTGTGGCTAACTTTGCACCTGGCATTGGTATGAAGACACTTCAGGTCACCTAGTGGTAGATTGGTGGATACCTCGAGATGGCGCTTCGACTTAAATTAACTACGGACGACTGGCAAGAAGGTACCGCTCTAATAAGAAATGAACTAAAATGTCAAGGCCGTGTTGCTTTGCCGATGAAAAATGCTGGATGCGAATTGTGAGCATGCTCAGTCCGATCTTGACATGCTCGTGATAAATGAAAATATGGTCAACAAATGATGGCATGGCAATGGTTGACACTTGACACTTGGTTGACACTTGGATGATTTTCAGCTGTGCTAGCTAGACAACAGTAGTACCCATCAGCATCTAATTTATCCTTAATTCAAGAAACCCATAAATGCAGTATCCCGCTCGTGAACGTGCGTGCGATAGATGTAAACTGCACCATGAATACTATTTTATTTATCCCAGCTGACAATCCATGACAGTACGTTATTGCATGTGGCCAAAAAATGACCTTCAGTGCCACCGATCGTCTGGCGCGAGCTTCTGTCTCACCCAACCCTCAGAGGTCCCAGAATGAAGCCAGCTTGATAAACAAACCGGCTGCCGATATGGCCAGGGTAGCCGAGGATTAGCGTCCAAGTCGCATGTAACATATACGTCGAGCAGTTAAACTATGGTAAGGATCACTGTTCCGACTCATTTCCAGAGTTCACCTGTTGAATTGTGTAGTTTGACACGTGAATCAGTAGAAACGAAAACCGACATCATAGCGTGGCATGTTTGGTAGCTTTCACCACTTGGCATAAATTATGTGATACCATTTGCAGAGCTGTCGTTGCTGTTTGTTTTATCATTCATGACCGCGCAACTGCGACAGTCCAACGGTCATATGCCATCGGGAGCGGTCATTCCATGTCCGGTTATAATATCGACCAGACCACACCCCACGGAGGGGGCGGGTATCCACCTCGAACGCGATCCCTGACACAGCAATGACATTTTCAAGTAAATTTAGTTTAAGCAAACAACATTGATTGTGTGTGCACACAAGTAACAAGCTAGACAGCAAGCTTGCGACCGCATGATTTAAATTTATCGGTGCACCAGGTGCTGGAGTCAAACGTCGCCATTTTTAAACGAAATTAAAGGGCAGAGTAATGCATAAGAAAGCATTTCTATTTAAACTACATTAATGAAAACAATATCTAATATACAAATAAATGAGAAAAGCGAAGCTAAAGAATGTTCGAGCTGATACGTAAATTTCAATGTTGAGGAACTACTACGAGTTTTGCCCTCGCATTGTACTCTGTTTTGTGCGAATATTGAAAAAGACGCATATCATTTGACATAGCGAGACACGACCAAACGCTTATGACGAGAAAATGTGTCAGTTAACCAGAAACCTGCGCAGTCCTCAACCTGGCCTTGTATCAAGTGGTCTGGGCAGTTTCTTTGTTACGTAACTGCAAATTAACCGATAATGTCACAAAACCGGCGCCACCTATTGACGTCAGTGCAACAGAGCGGGGGAAAAGGAACGGCTTATGATGAGAAAGTCTTCATGCTTCACGCCCGAGAAGCCTCGCAAAATCCCACGTTCAAGTTACTAATGCATACTAAAGTATACATAAAAGTGCTGCAATCACAATGAATGTAACATTGTTTGACTTATATGACAGAGGAGGTAAAGAGACGCATCCAAGTTTTCATGCGAAAACAAATACGTAGTGGTGTTAAATGTCCTGGTCGTGTCAGCAATCATCGGAATATTTTAACAGCATTTATCTCCCTCCAATAATATCAGCCCACTACACTCACACTTGACAACCAGTTCGGAAAAAAACACCTCCACCATGCTATTTAGACATCCCAATCATCGAGCTCTAGTGCAGCGTATGACGAAACAACCAGCCCATCCAAACCCCTCCCCCCCCCCCCTTCAGGTGGCCGCCCCACCGCCGGTGCCGGGTATGTTTTGAATCACGCTGACAGGATGTTGGCAAGCAGCCTGACGCGCGCTGACACAGCCTTGCGATACTGGGTGAAGGTTGGGATGTTGCAGCGACTTTTGACGCGCTCTGCACGCACCTGCGTCCGCCCTGGGGGTCACCGTGCGGAAATAGCCCCAGGACTGGGTCGGCCCCCTGCGATGTTTGCTGGGTTGTGACGCAGCAGGAGAGGGGGGGGGGAGGGGGGAGGGGGGAGGGGGTATACAGCGGAGTGTGAGACGGGGAGTCGGAAATAGTCCCAGGAATAACAAGGGGTCAGCCGGTGTTTCGATCACTGGGTCGCCGCTCCGTTCGGGTCGGCGGGGGACAGCGGGGACCGTCGGGTCGAACAGGAAGGCCGTCCCTGTCCCCGATCCAGTCACGCCGCCTGGCGTGCCAAGTTTGCCACCCGGTCCTATTTATATTACAGCAACTACTACACGGTAACACCGCATCTCCACCTGTTGAGCGTGTGTCACACGTCACAACAGTGTAATGAATATCGGCCTTTCTAGCACAACAGACATTAGTGAGTCTAAATGGAATGGTCTCAGCATGTCTTGAACGACCAGCCATTTGTTGGCGTCGCTAGACTCGTGCCAAACAATGCTGGAGCTGAGCCCAGCCTCTGATCTCGGGCCAAGCCGGCGTTTCGTCGCCAGTGACGTGTAGCAGCACATGTGCACATCGTTAGGATTGCCCTCGTGATTCACGAAACTCTGTAAACAACAGAAGACACAAGCTTCTGTAACACAGGTGCCAGACGTAGGAGTCTATTCTGGGTTTCGATTGGCACTGGGTCACATTGGTAGTCGAATGCAAAAGGTTAAAACTCCCAACCGGACTTTCAGAGAGCTACCGTGAAATGAAGCCGAGGAAAACGATCATGCATTAACGATTATGCTGTATATAACTTCGCTGTGCACACTCGGTGCATTGCTAAATGCCACCCCTTGTTTCGAACACTCCGAATCGCGTGTTCTCCATGGATTTCTATGCTTCATAGTTTTAGCACCACATGCGCCCTGCAGTGCTGCACTTAGCGGCAGCCGCCTGCTCCTCCACCGCCGGTGACCGCCTGCTCCTCCACCGGTGGCCGCCTGCTCCTCCCATACCGATAACCGCTGCACGACCACCGGATCATGGCTAAAACCCAGCTATGTCGGCCTTTTCGTTCATCCCCTTGCCCAGCCTTCGTCGTATCATTCGTCATCATTAGGCATACTTCCCGTGCATCTTCAACCGTCGCACCCTCATCATCCCCCATCGTACGCACTACGCACCGATCCACATGTGTCGTGACCTTTACACGTCACGCACCACGTGCCGCCGGAACCACATCCCCTCCCCACCTGCCCGTGCGGGGTTCGTGCCGCGCGTCTCGTCCCTCTGCAAGGTACTCACCGAGCCTCTGCTTGAGCCAGTTGCTGGGTATGAGACAGAAGCGGCCGGTGGGATCCGACGTGCCCACGCTGGCCGGCCGGCCGAACCTGCTCCGCCAGCGCAGGCTGGCCAGGGAACCTAGGGCAGCACGGGCGGCAGGCGTTACTACAGGGCTGGCCAGCGAGCCGCCGGGACGGGCACGTGGCCAGGGCACACCAGAAACACTCAGCCATCAGTGCAGAGATGCACACCCAGCAGACACAGGCAGAGTACAGATCGGCCAAAGGCAGCACGGCTACAGCCCGACACCACAGGAACGGGCGCAGCATGCAGACACTGAATGACTCTGCTGACCTCTGGAGGATAGGAAACATCACAGGCATCATGATCAGATTTCATGCAACAACTCAAATAACAGATAACAGTTGATAAACTACACTAGCATGCACCAGACAGTTTATACAGCCCACCCAGTGTGACACAAGACCTCAGAAACATCATCAAGCAGACGAGGCAGCTGAAACGTATAGGCAGACATGTCATGACATAGAATAGTGAGAAAACAGTACCACAAACAGACAACAAACACTGACAAAACAAACTACAAGAACCTGTGACAGGCAAGAAGAATGAAGCAGCTCAAACCTGCAGAAGAGACAGTTCAGAGTGTTACCAAAAGTCTCATGTGAAGGGTTGGTAGGGCATAGGCTGGTCAGAAAGACTGCCAACAAATGTCAGTCAACAAGTATTGTTCAACAAAACTAGCCTAAGCTCGACTAGTTGATAAGCCATGGCAAGTAAAAATAAAATGGTTAATTTGTCTCATTTGCAGTGAGGTTTCAACAAGAGCTCAGTTCTAGAAGTTATATCTATGACTAGGAAAAAAGCATGGCAAGGTCACCAACATGATGCCAGCATCAAACTAGCTGGGAATATGTGAACATTTTGCATGGTCATATGATGGTGATAATCATAAAATATTATTAAAAGCTCTTTTGAAAACCAGGCATGTATTAACATCTTTAATCCCATTGAAATAAATGCTTTTGCAGATAGAGCTTAGTGACTGCTATCATTCAGCATCCATGACCTTGCAGCACTTTAAGTTTTTATTATTGTGAGTTGTCAAATAGTTTAGCCACAGTCATGCTTTCACTAGCCATTGATGAGGCTTGTCATGTTATGCACACGATATGAAGTTAGCCAAAAATATAGATAATATTTAGGACTTAGGACTAGCAAGTGCTTCACCAAACAGAAAGTGGTTTTCACATTCCAGACAAGCAAGCTGACCTAGCACCTTGTTGACACTTCGCCATGATGTTCTGATAAGCAGGATTCTGCCGAGCGGACCTGTGGTGAATGGGCTGCAGTGTTAGCAAAGGGCAACAGGACAGCAACAGTGAACAATTTTACAGTATGAGAAGCTGGTAAGCAACATAATTTACTCAGCACAGAACATTCACAACAATTTCCTTGTACAGAAACAGCTGAAAAATATAGCAATCTGATTAACATGTAAAAAAAACTCAAATTATAAAGTCTATGGCAAAAATAGCCAGTCATGCAAGCAATAAGCATATTCATTCACCACCAGCAACTCATTTATTCAATGCACATAACAGGTGGTTGTCATTTACCATTTCAATTCATTTCATTCATTGGCACAATTAACAGGTGGTTTCAAACAAACAGCTCAGCTGAGGTCATGAAATCAAACTCACCTGAAAACTCTCTGATTGCTTCATCGCCTTTAATCTGCTGAATTTCCTTCAGCAAAAGTTGTCTATCTTCTGAGGTGAAGTTTTTCGCCAAGCTCCGCGCAGTTTCTTCCGTCAACCGTACCCTTGGCTGAGGATCCCTGTTATGCATCATGTCCGTCACCGTTTTCTCGTCGAAAGGAGCCTGGGTGTTGAGCTGCTCCAGTCGTACGCAAGAAGCCAGGCATCCGCCGCCATGCTTTTCTAGCAGCTTCTTGTGTTGTCTCCTGCCACACTTCGAAAATGCCTGCTTCACCAACACACCCCTCGCGAGCGAACCCATTTTCGCAACTGACTCCGCGACCGACGAAACCAGCGAGCTGACTTGTGGCGAGCAACAGCGCAGCACGATTGCCGCACAGCTGCCAAATAATCTGGCAGCTATAATCAGGCCGAGGTAGGGGGAATACTGCACCGAAATAGCGCGTCCTTCAACTTTAGAGTCGTGAGCCTTGAGTTTAGGCTAGCCAATCAGGTCAAGCTGAAGCTGCTCAGGAGTTTGAACGCTCTTGATGAGGACACAAGCAATTGGAACAAGTTGATATAACATTGAATGGAAGTCCGGTGACGCTTGGACTTCAGCGACTGAGATGAAATATAAGGTTACGCAAACCATATTGAACGTTGCGAGGCGCAATTGTTCATATTCTTCCTCTTGTCTTGGCCAGTGGCAGTGGCAGTCGCAGGGAAGGGGGGGGGGGGGGGGGGGGGGGGGGGGGGGGCCCCCCCCCCCCCCCCCCCCCAAGGCCTTCGAGCCCAACTGGGCCATATATAAAAATGGCCCTTTATAGGTTAAGGCCAACTGGGCCAACTGGGCCCCTTGGAGGTGGGAAAGGGCCACCTTGGGTCAAAATGGGTCCTCTGCAAGCCTGAATATATCCAAGTAGCATATAATGTTTCAACGTAATAATAACGTTAACAAAGTTGCCACGACGCTGTAAAACGTTGTAAACGTTGTGGTGACAACTTCATGTTCTTCCAGGGATGGCATCACGGATTTCGTCTAGCGAGGGCAGAGCTTTTAGGGGGCCTCCTAGCAAGGGGGCCTCCGAGCCCAACATGAGGCCTCCCTCGCCAGTGTAGGACAAAACTGCTGCGTCACCGTGCAGGGGGAGGGGGGCAACCCCCTGACAATTCGCCACTAATTGAGCTAGAGCTTCGCGGTAAAACGAGCGTACCTATTGCTTATGACGAGACAAAGCCGATAATACTCAATTTTTATGTCATGGGTCGTTTGGTAACCTTTGAGGTCAGGTCAATGACCCAAAATCACCGAATTTCTTTTTTGCCGATAGAATGACTTCCAATCTAGCAAGAGCCTTGCTCTAAGGACCATGACGCTCCTTTTGACCAGTAGAATGCGTTTCCGGGTCTCAGTTGACCTTTATTCCTAGTCATAGGTCAAAAATCAACAACAAAAAAGGTCATCTGAGCTCTGTGACCTCTATCACAGACCAAGTGATAGATAATGAGGTCATTATCTATCACTTGGTCTGTGATAGATAATAACCTCATTTGAACAAGTCTTTGTGTAAAATGAATGTGAATTTCAAGACCAGCGCATAATACCCCCAGAAAGCTCTGGTAATCAAAAAGGTCATCAGAGGTCATCAGAATTCAGAGGTCAGTGACCTCGGTTGACATTTGGGGGTCGTGGCGTCATTGGAAATCATGGAGGCCACTTGGTAACAGGTCACGGGTCATCTGAGTCACGGTTTAATAATTTCAGGCTAGGTGTAAAATTTATAAATACTAGAGTACCCAAAATTTCGTCGCAATCCACCGCTTTTTACGCGTGTCGGGGGGGGGGGGGGGGGGGGGGGGGGG
>JARFNZ010187991.1:1381-15861 GCA_031763405.1 Balanus nubilus
CATGCAGACCCCCCCCCCCCCCCCGACTACTCACGCGGATCCTGCGTCCAATCACCTGGCCACGAGCAGCAGGTAAATACCACCACTCAGCACCAGTTACCATGGCAACCTAACATACAACCGACACACCGTAGCAGTGGAAGATAAGAGAGCTGTCAAGCTTCTACAGGCTAACCACTGGGTCACCGCAGAGCCGGCAGCTATCATCGCAGCTACAACGTAAACCGTCACTTGCGGACACCCCACTCATTGACCATCCCATATCCCTGGACACTCCGGATCGGACAGAAAAGGTTCCCCAGGCAGAAACTCCCGAGTGCGAGCGGGAGCCAAATATGCAATCAGCGTATATACAGGCGCGCCGCTATTCCTATCTGAAAAGGAGCACCCAGCTTCAGCCCGAATTCGGCAACAAAAATCGGTTTTCGATGATGACGTTACATGACGTTACATGAAATGATGACGTTACAACAGGTCATGTCAGGACAGATCACGCTAGATCAGGTCGGGTCAGGTCAGGTCAGCCCAGGTCACGGGTCAGGTCACCTCACCTCCTCTGCAGACAGCTGCTGGTCCAGAGGCCTGTTCAGGTCAGAGGTCACGTGACGTACAAAGTCGGCCGACACCATCTTGTCGATGACGCGCTCCATCTCTGTTAGCTGACTGCTCAGGTGCCTGGCGGTGACACAGTGGTGACGTCAGTGATGACGCTGGTGACGTCAGTGATGACGGTGGTGACGTCAGTGATGACGCTAGTGACGTCAGTGATGACGCTAGTGACGTCAGTGATGACGCTGGTGACGTCATTGATGACGGCGATGACGTCAGTGATGACGCTGATGACGTCAGTGATGACGCTGATGACGTCAGTGATGACGGTGGTGACGTCAGTGACGGTGCCGACATCCGGTGTCGGGAACAAGACGCGCTACAAGCCACGTTAAAGACTTATCAGTCCTCATACATGTAGATCCTATAAAAGCTGCCCATTAAATTTTGAGCTATCAATGCTCCTGGACGCATTCCATAGCTCAGAAATTCTGCAGCTGCTAGGGCTCCTAGACACCCAGCAAACCGCGCCCCCACTCGAAACATAGCTCACTGTTGCTGCCTGCAGGCTGCAGTACGTCCCCTAGCCCGCCCAATACCCCCCCCCCCCCCTCCCCAGCCCCGTGTCTCACCTGAAGGCCTGCAGGCCGGCCAGCTCCTGGGACAGCACCTCCTGTGAGGTGGCGATCAGGTCGAGCGCGCCGACAAACTCTGAGGTCGTCAGCAGGAGCTGGATGGTCGGCTGCGTCTGGTGCACGGTGGCCATCAGCCGCAGCTTCTGCAGCGTCCGGTCGCAGTTGTGCCGCCGCTGACGGCCGCGGATCACACGCAGGGAGGACTGGACGTCGTGCTCCAGCGTGAACTGCATCCGCCGCCTGCCAGAGAGTGGGGGCAACCGTAGGGTCACCAGATGCTGGTCTGTGGAGTGTGGAAAATCATATGATCATCAGGAACTGGTCAGCGGAGCCGGGGGCAGACCGTATGGTCACCGTATGCTGGTTTGTCTGCCAGAGAGAAGGGAAACCGTATGGCCATTGATCACCAGACTCTGGGTTGACTCTGGGACTGCTGGAGGCTGAGAGCACATCTCCAACACCCGTGACCTCCAACAATGAATCCACTAACAGGAGAGCAGGCGGTAGCCACGGCCGAGCTTACCGACACAGCACGGTATGGGCAGCATGGTGATGCAGAACTGAGCACCCACCCCAACATTACAACAGATCGGGCTTACTCACACTCATCTTCATCCACTAACTGTTGCACCGTACAGCTTCCTCATAATCATAAATTATCTTTGACTTTCTTCTTTTCAGAGGATATTAGGTTAAATATACTTTTTACAGTAGCTCTTCCATGGTTTCTTGTAATCATGTAAAAAAATTGCTCTTTTTCGGTCTCATGGAAGAGCTACTGTAAAAAGTATATTTAACCTGATATCTCATAAATCATCCTACTGCCCGTCTAGACCCGGGACCCAAGTGGGTCAGGGAGAGTCAGGTGGCAGGTTTCACCTAAGGGCCCGGACGGCGCCGGACGCCTGCGTCAGCTGGTCCATCAGCGAGTCGTGGGACGACATAGCGTCGAAGAACGCCTCCGACTTGTCGGCGATCTGGCGGGCGATCTGCACCTCCACCAGGTCCAGGTAGTGCGTCAGCTGCGGCATACGGCACAAGACGCGTCAGGGACCAGATATTAATGGAACATGAAACACCACCAGGCCAAAAACAGAAGCAATGAGCGTTACCAGACTAATCACGATACCAAATACAGGACGTCAATAAAGAAAAACACATAAAAAGCCATGTCCAATCGTGGGATAATACACCGCTAATGTGTCAGCAACAACTCGATACCGATCGGAGAGACATCGATCGTACCCAGACATGGACGACAACGGCAATTTTCGCAGCCGAATATGTATGAAAACCAGAAACCCCACCCGTGACATATGGGACCACCTCAGCTGGTGGGGAAACACCAAGACTCGTTGGCGAGTGGCGTGCACCAGCCGAGTGCTGCGCTGGCGCGGTACCTTCTCCTGGAGGTGTTTGTCGGCGCTGAGGAGGCGTCTCGACGGTCCGACGGGCCGGTCGGGAGGCGCCGGCTGCTCGGCGGCGGGGCAGATCACGGGGAACGTGTCGGGCCGCGACAGGTCGAACGACGGGTCGAAGAAGAGCCGCGGCACGCTGCTGATGTCCTCCTCCTCTGCAGTGGGGGGACGCAGACACAGACAGCCGGGTCAGACGACACACGCCGTCCACAGACAGCCGGGTCAGACGACACACGCCGTCAGCTCAGGGAGGCCCCGGCCAACAACACTACGGTGTTGAACACATCAGAACGATGCAGGGAAAGGTCTGTAATTAGATGGGTGTCTGTTTTATTACAAACAGTCAGGGTTACAAGTCGACCTCAAATGCAAATACTTATATTCTGTTGTTCCTTTATTGAGACGATTTGGTAAAGCAAAACTTCAGAACCTGATTGCTAGCAAAACCTTATTTATTCCTTGTTCAATTCGACCAATGGTACTTACCGGGTTCCACGATGCGAGAGAGTTTCGAGACACGTGCTAAAGAGTCCTTCTTAAAACTGTTCGACTTCTTCAGATGCTTCTTATACCGCTGAAATGAGATAGTATATTCACATAGTATATTCACACTATGAAATTAAGTGTGTCACGAATGCCACAGTAGGAACAATGACGCATGACAAATTTTCAATGCAAAATAGTGTGCAGCACCGTCTTCTTTTGGAAGCATAACAATTATTATCGTATCTGCAGGAATAGGAACAACTCAAGTAGGTAAGTGGCCCGTCAATCTTAAAGAGAATACTTCACCTTCAAAGATTCCTTGAAACTTGGCAACAATGTGTGTTCTGAGGTGAAAACTTCAACTAATATGGCACTGGTTATGACAATAGATTGATATCCTTGAAGGAATCAGCAAGTTTGTTTTATATGACGTAAACCGTTATACGGTCCGGCGGCGGGCCGCGCTCACTACAGCCTCCGACCGCCCGGGCGACTGGGCGGGACGCTCCGACATTGGGATTCGACTGGGAGACTGGGCGGGACGCTACTAAGGGATTCCATGTCAGAGGGAGTGTCGGATGTCTAGTGCATCTGGCAAAACCCATGCTATCTGGCAAAACCCCATCGGAATCGTACTTAAAACGCTCTAGAACCGTTGATTTAGAGTTTTAGGATAAACGACAGTGTGCCATGTGATTTATATATCCAAGCTACAACTCGGCTATCTCAGTTCAAACCCTCACGTCAAAGATGGACTATTCCCTTTCAATTCGTCCCGGCCATCGCGCCCGACTGCCGCCACGTACCTTCCCCGTGTCACGGAGGTAGTTCTGGAAGTCGGCCAGCGAGACGTCCGGCAGTCGCGGCGACGGCAGGACCTCCTTCTCCACGAACCCGTCTCCCCACGTCTTGGTGAAGAAGTCGCGCTGCCGGGGTGAGAAGACACAGGTCAGATCCTGGTTCACGTCACAAGGGAGATGGAACTGAGACGGCAATGAAGGGGCGGGTGAAAGGTCTCCTTACGTCACATTATCCACGTTACGTTACAATCTAGGCACTAATAAACCATTTTTCAAAAGGCGCACGATCCAAAGTGCCCTCAATACAAATTTAGCATAATTATCTTAAATGCAAAGGAATTGAATTTGAAGTCAGTTGATGTTTTGTTAGGTACGGACTTTTGGGGACCTTAACCACTACATGCACTATCAAATAAACAAAAAATGCTTCGAGCCATGCGCCCATTTAAACAAGGACTATGGGCATTAGTTTCAATGAATACTAAAGAGGGCAGGTCAGCTACAGTTATGACACCTGGAAGATGTCGCGCTCGCATGATGCTTGACATCAGAAACCAGCCGTAAAAAAACAGAACATACGAGCTGGGCTCCAGAGTCCAGAGCAACTCCTCGCGCGCTGCGTTCCCTGTGCCACCCCCTGGCGCCCTCCGCCGTCCCTGGCGCCCTCTGCCGCTCCCTGGCGTCATGTACCGCCCCCTGGTGCCCTGTGCCGCCTCTGGCGCCCTGTGCCGCCCCTAGCGTCATGTACCGCCCCCTGGCGTCATGTACCGCCCCCTGGTGCCCTGTGCCGCCCCGTCTGACCTGCCGGCCGCGGGAGGGGTCGTTCAGCACCGCCGGCAGGTTCTGGGCGGCGCTGTGCAGACTCCAACGGCCGCCGTCCGCCGCCGACGGCTGGGACGACTGGGAGGACACCGACGACGCCCTGCTGCCGGCATCTGTACCGCACACAGGCATACAGACAGACGTCACAGTTTGCCGGTCATGTGCCCAGGTCCTGGTCATTGTATTTCACTAACATAGCCACTAGACACACCACTACACCCTGTTGGACAGGAGCCCGGAGCATATGAGGTGACGAGTAAAGTTGGTCTGGCTAGGCGATAGCACGGCTACCCAATTCATGGTCAGCAAATGACAGGATCAAGATCTGGTACGTAAGATGCCGACCGTACCTGATACATCGATGTGACCTGTGTGCCGGGTTTTTGACCGGAATAGTGAAAGCGATTCAAAGCTGAGAATCCACATCAATGCGGTTCCTTTCCTCCCGCCGCCGGCCCGTTGAGCTGGAGCCTGTGCCGTACGTACCTCTACGGATGGCGCCGTGGGGGTACACGTGGTGTTTGAGCACGTGGTGCTCATAGTCGGTGTCACTGACGCCCTCCAGGGGCAGCGAGGAGCACACCCGGTTGTAGCCGTAGTGGCAGACGAAGGAGCCACCCTCCTGGCGACAGTGCTTCAGCCGGAGATGTCTGCCGCGATGGAACAGGCGTCAGCTAGGCAACATGCCACATTGGTGACTATGCTAGGTCATATGTGCCTAATAATCAGAGGAAATCACACAGAAAAAGTAAGCTTAACACACCACAGTAGTCCCGGGAGAGACACGCTGATATTCAGAGCTGAATGATCTCCTTGATTATTCGTGGAAGACACTTCGAGAAGTTTCATTGCAAATGGATGTCAGCAATGACAATTTTTCCACATTCAGTCCGAACCTTTTGAGTGGATGGATTTGCAAGATCAGAACAAGTGCAAGCAGAGCTTCTTGCGTAGATATCCTGACCTCTACCGTCAGATCAGGGAATTCCAGGCAGCCAGCAGAATTGAGACCTAACGTTTTGTGTGTCCCACATAGCCGAACACAACCCTGCCCGCTCACTGACGTCATCTGGTCTTGAGTGCGGCCGTTGCCAACGACCGCAGGTCATTCCAGTCGGGGGCGAATAGCGAGCGCCGATGCGACTTGAACCCAGGCTCTCACTTCCCAGTGGGTCAAGAGACCAGTACTCTCCCTACTAAACTATAGGGGTGGGGAAATAAATGCTGGTAACCCACTACAATATCTCCATTTGCCAGTGAGGCATGAAATGAATGAGTATTTACTGAATACTGGTTGAATCAAAATTGAATCACCATATGCTAGATATCACTATGATCAACCACAGCCGGGATTATATTTCTATTTCTATTCTATTTCTATTTTGGAATTCTTAAAATAATTACATCACACATGACAATACATATTTTTTAATTGACTCTGCTTCACCTTGATCATTAACTGCATAGTTATACTTGTTTGTGAACTTTGGTGTAATATATATAATGTGGGCAGTCATTGTGACTGGGCACATGAATAGTTCTGGTTTTTCAAGCATGTCTTTATAATGTTGCCTGGACATGAATGAATCCTGCATATATATACAATAACAATAAGCAATACTTGGATGGATATAAGAGGTATCACAACAAACTGTATCAGAGATCAAAACGAGTTTAAATGACAACAAAACGAACACTGTTACAGGTGTCAGCACCTACCTGACAAACTCATCAGGAGATTGGAACCTTTCTTTTGCACATAAAAGACAGTTCTTCCATGGATGTTCAGCATTATCCATAGCTTCTCAGTTCACCTAAAAAAAAAGCATGCCAATGGACAATCCACATGATGGCGTGACATCATACAGTGCTGAGGAAGGCATGAGAATGGGAAAAAATGTGATCTGATCAAATGAAAAGTAGAAGTTTGGATATTTTGATGACTGTTGCTCTTTACCATGCTGTTGTTTCTCACTCTTACACACACACACACACACACCTGTGATGTCCCCATGACAATAAATAAGTATCATATTGCAAAAATGCAAGTACTTTAAGTGCTGCTTATGTTGAGGGGTTGTTGCAGCCCTATCATTTTATGGGAGATTACTCCTTATTTGTCTGATTGCATTATGATTTGTGGTACCTATCTTTCTATTTTACAGTTTTACACATACCTTGAAGATTTTGAAACCATCACTTGTGACCTTTGACCTGTTTTTCAAGGTCATAGAAAGCAGAAATGAAGCTCCATAGCATGTGGATGCCTGTACCTTATACACTCACCTTGTGCTGGCAAGAAGCAAGCTTATGAACAGGTGTTGCCACTTGCCAGGTGACATTTATGGCTTTAACTGAGACTGTGCCATTACCTTTCAGAGGTCAAATGAGGTCACAAAAGGTCACTGACCTCTGATGACCTCAGGTGACCTAAGGTGACCTCTGATGACCTCAGGTGACCTCTGATGACCTCAGGTTACCTCTGATGACCTCAGGTGACCTCTCATGACCTGAAGTGCCCTTTATCCAATGTTGAAGTGCTGAATTGAATTTCACTTGACTTCAGCTGTGTATACATGAGTGTATACATGATTTTGTTTATCTTCAGTTGATGGGGCTAACCTTATAATTCACCAAATGTCATGGGCCTTAAATTTGGGAAGCAATGGCTTCCTCTCATTACAAGCAATATACATTTCTTTCTAATTGAAGCTCTAGCTCAATTAGGTATGGGTCAGCAGGTGGTCATAGCTCTGCATGATGATACCACAGTTTTACCCCACACAGTAGAGGGTTAAGGCTAAACAGGGTGCCATCAGATGCACATCCATAACTCTGGACAGGGACTCTAATGGCATCCTCTACATGTTTTCAAGATGAAGACTAGGATGCACTAAGTCATGCCCAACATAAAGAGTATATCATTAAGATGTGTTGATTTCAAGTAGGTACTAACATGGCAAGTAGGAAGGGCAAAAGTCATAACTTCAGACTTGTTGTAATGTTGAATTATAGGATTGTTGATTTGGCATGCCAGCATCACCAACATATCATCTACATAATAGCATTTTAGGTTCCGCATTAACCACTGTAAGTATCTGGTGTTAACACAGTTAACCTTACCTAGTAAACCACCTTACCAATGAACTATTGGCTCAGCCATGTTAAAATGACAGTGTGGGTTAAAGGTATGAATAATCTGATTTATCTTATGCAATGTCCAGGTATAATGTTAAAAAAACAATTAATTTAAGCACCATGTCCTGTCAATCTTAAAGCAGACATAATATTCCAACTCGCTTAGACACACAATGCTCCAATGAACTATCACCTGTAGGGAGTTGGTGTGTCTCTGTCCTACAAGATTTTGTTCTCCTGCTAGTGCACTGGGTAGGACAAGAAAACTAAGCAGATGAGTAAAACAGGTGAGCATGTGCATCAGCTGAGACTATGAAGTTATTAGGGTCTGCCCAAACTCAAAGATCATACTTCTCTCCAGCACCACAAAGATTAATAATAATGCAAGCTATCAACACAACAAGAACCACAGTAGGTAGGTATATAGAGGAGATTTGACTCTACACCCAAACAAGAATGCATCAAGCGGTTGGTCGGGTAGGTTATCTGTTCCAGTGGCCTGACCAAACCTGAACTGTTACAGCTCCTGGAGCAGTTTAGGGGAGATTGGAGCAGGTTAGAGTGATGCAGGCAAAACCTGACCATTGGTTAGAGAAGTCACAGTAATTATCAGAGAAGTTTAGAGGAGGTTGGAGCCAGTTGGAGGTGCAACTGGAACAGACCCAAGTAGTTTTACTGCAAGGATGTTCTCGAAAATCGCTTGTAAAAGCAGATCACATTGGAAAGGAAGGTATCAAAAGCAACTCACAAGGGATCTGCTGTTTGAATGTGTGTAGGTTGTAAGCTGCATGTATGCAACAATTGAGGACTTGTTACATGAATTACATGTATCTGTATATCACAAAAGGTATAACTATGCCAAACAAATGTAAAATTGCAATGTCAAACTGTCAGAAAGTTTGGAGACACAAATTCCAGTTAATACCTTCATAACCTCTTAACCATAAGATGTTATTTGAAACTGGCTTGTCTTTTAATTGGGGTTTCCTTTTCTTCATCTTACCTTATACCATGGATAAAACCTTATACTATCCTGACTATTCACTTGGTGAAGGGAACCCAACCAGGTGAGTGAACCAGGTGAGTGAACCCAGAAGATTTATGAATTGAATGGACCTGAAATTCCGTCTCTAAATGGGATCGCCAATGTCGATATTGGTATCGTCCGTCATCTCCACCTCAACCTCCACACGATTACAAATATGATCACAGCCCTCGGGGGTAGGCAAAAACCCTGCAGGGCCCTGTCAGTAATATTTATCTTTACAAATTAGTAGCAGCATTTCTCACCGTGTACAACTGATCAGTGAAAGAACATAATTAAATGACGTAAAAACACAAAAAATATGATTAGTTACCAAATAAATTCAACAGCCAAAACCAAAAATTTATGAAAATAATACTTAATATGCAACTGTCTTATATTGCTTATAATAATATTGCAAGATAGTATACAAAATAATATATTGACGCAAAATTTATCTCAGGATAATGCGGCAATTACCAAATGAAGACAATCTAGGCGCTGTATGCGCCAGAATGGGATGTTGCGTGCTTGTGCCGTGTGTTTTGGATAGGGGGACACGCAAGGCGCGCTCGCTGTCAGCAATTTACCTTTCATTTAAATAATTCTGATGAAAATAGTTTCGTTTTTTGCATAAGACTTAAAGGCATCTTTAATTTACGCCCCTTTTGATCACATCCTGATCAATTTCTAAGGGAGATCTGCAAGGTTTTTGCAATGGAGTCCCTTCAGAGGTAAGGGGTGATAATCCCGGTTCCATGACATTTTTTCGTCTGACATTTTTTCGTCTAACATTTTTTAAACAAAATAAACCAACCAAACCTAACCAAACCTAACCTAACCTTACCTGAAACAACCTAATCTAACCTCACCTTACCTTATCCCTTGGACAGAAATTTGTCCGGACAAAAATCTGTCCTGACACAGATAATGCCAGTTATGGTAAGGCAGGCGATACAGGAGCTGCCATATGTTGGAGTATTATTACCCAGAATGCATCACTAATTTTAAATCAATGACAATTACCCTGAATG
Organism: Balanus nubilus; assembly: GCA_031763405.1. NCBI lineage: Eukaryota > Metazoa > Arthropoda > Thecostraca > Balanomorpha > Balanidae > Balanus > Balanus nubilus. Next base: position 11,288 of record JARFNZ010187991.1, read on the forward strand.
TGTCACAACACTCCATGCCATAATCACAAGGTGAACCAATCTCCGGAAGGCAACCCAATCTCCATCATAATGTGAAAGGGCCTCGAGCATAGCACAGCATACTCATCAAGTTTAAAAAAGATAAGTTAAACCAATGGCACGCAGCGAGCGGAGCGAGCATTCAAATATATTGCCCAGCTAATCCCACAATCCATATGGCTCATTACTAATTTGGATATTTTGTTATATGGCAGCTACGGGGCGATACATCCCTTTACTACCTATGTGCACAAAATAATTATTATAGGGATCAACATATTTTTGGACCTGAACTATCCAATTCCCGCTTAACCCTACTCTCTGTGGGTGGCCAGAGAACTGATTCCCTGTGAGGGGGGCAGATTCTGCCCCCCCCCCCAAGTATCTTAAAAGCTAACTGACCGATTTTGATAAAACAAACACCATTCAACGTGCCATGGTGAGGTCTCTCCATACAAGTAAACAAAATCTGTTTTGGCCAAAAATAAGGGGCTGGGGGGCCAAAATAGGCAATTTTTAAGGATATTTTTTGAAAACTATTGTACTCATGTTTTTAACTGATCCTTATACAAAAAAACAGTTTTGAGCTTCTAACGTATAGGTCTTTCAGGTATTAGAACATAACTTTGAGAAACACAAAAAATCATAGACATTCAGGGATTTAAAAAAATTGAGAATTTCTGGGGGTTTTGGGGATTGTCTAGGGATTTTCCCATCAAAATTTTGGGTTTGCTTAGCACGGTATGATGTTATATCATGCTTGAATTGCTTAATATTCTGATATTAGAGGCTAGATTTTATATCGCGCATAGGCAGATCTATGTATGTCACACGGGGGCATGACCAGACCACACTAGTGAATATCACCTCCAATTTTGTGTACCTGAGTATGCCTCTGCCAAAAAACATTGTAACAAAAACATGTAGGTTGCTAGGAAGATGTATTTGACTGCTTTATTCTGCTGTATGACACCTAAGAAGCAAGCAATCTCATTAATTTCGTTCAAAACCTTTCCGTCATGACAGAGTGCCTCCCCAAAACGTGGCCCTGGCGGATGACCAACTTTGACACACTGATCACAAATCTGAAGTCCGTTCCAAGGCAATTTACACTTTTCTGTTACAATGTTTAACAGATCTGCATGCAGGTACCCGACAATTAGATTTGCAATACAATTTTGGCAATTTTGACCAAGTTGAATCATGAATCTGAAGTCTGTTCAACAGCACATACAAAACTGTTCCTGTTAAGTGGTTACAATGTATCTATCTGCATGCACATGCCGGACAATTCAGCTTTGCACCAAACTGAGCGTTTAGTCCTAGTTTGACACACTGATCACGAATCTGAAGTCTGTTCTACGGCACATGCAAAACAAAATCAATTAATTAAGTCATTAAAATGGACTTGCATGCAAATACAGGACAGTCCAGATTTATATGAACCTGCATTGGACGACCAAGTTTGACATGCCAATCACAAATCTGAAGTCTGTTACGCAGCACTCAAAACTGTTTTCTGTTAAGTTGTCATGAAAAATCTGCATACAGATACCGCAAAGTTCAGATTGGCAACAAATTGAAGTATTATTCAGACAAATTATAGCATATATTGAGATGGAAATGCACAACATACATGGGTGAATGAGTTTTGTTGAAAGACTTCTTCAGCACCCTATTATGGAGAAAATTGAAATGTGGAACATTCCTATTTATATTCTATTGTATCCTATTTATGTTCCATTCCTATTTATATGAAAATGTAGTATTCTTGTTAAGTTTGACATGTTGATCACAACAGCAAAGTCTGTTCTGCAGCACACACACAACTTTTCCTGTTAAGTAGTGTAATGGATATGCATGCAGATGCCAGACAATTCAGATTTATATGAAACTGTCCTGGATGACTAAGTTTGATATGTTGATCATGAATCTGAAATCTGTTTGGTGGCACATATGAAACTTTTGTCAGTATAAAAGCATCTGAAAGCAAATACCGGGCAATGAAGATGAATATGAAACAACACTGTTTTGATTGGGTTAGTATTGGCCTCTAGTGGCCTCGGTGGGGACTGGTGGGGATTTCTGGCTGGTGTAGGATGGACTGGTGCGGACTTTTGGCCTGCGTGGTTCGAGCTGGTGCGGATTTTAGGCCTGCGTGGTGCGGACTGGTGCGGATTTTTGCTACTGGGTGGTGCGCCTCGTCGACTCATGTGCCATACTTTGCAGTCTGGGCAAAGATCATTAAAAAGAAAACAGCCTTGGATTCATTTCGGATTGGAAACCCCGGCATCTGACACCTCGACCCAGATCCAGGATCCCAAAGGATCTCAGACTATTTCCTCAGTGTTTTCATAGCATCAACAAAAACATGCAAATGGAAAGGTAACCTTGGAGTAATATGCTGCGTGACACAAGTAAGAACTATAGCGCTTTGCCCGTAGCCACAATCCTTTTTTGAAGGCAAATACACCCGGGAGCATAGAACATGTCTGCCCTAGAGGTCATCAAAAGTCAAAATGGACGTTTTCTAGGAAGTTTTTTTTTGCAGAAAAAAAACATCTTTATGGAGGTTCAGTAACAATTGTTTCATTATGTTTCTCTTGTCAAGGCGCTTGGAAACGTATACACGTTGACCCTTGTGAGGCCAATCTAAAAAATGTGATCTGAGGTGATTATCCAAGTTGGTCATGCTGCATATTAGTCGATACGTCTTGACGAGGCAAACACATTGGTACCATTTCACGTCTCCATCTTTGTCCAGCAAGTGTTGTTGGCAAAAACGCTGGACATAAGACCTTCGATGATCTTGCGGGGGTCGTTGGGCAAATCAATGCACCTGGGTCATCAAGAATGGCCTGCTGCTTATTCTCGGAATAAAAAGCATTTTGATATCAAACATTTCCCATATTGTGTTGAGGTCACAAAACTGACCTGATCTCAGGTCGCCGATAGATATAAAAATCCAAAATATGCAATTTTTAGGTAGTGCTTTATGAACTGCTGAAAGTTTGAACTGATCACGTGAAAACTGCGGCTGTGGCATGATCGCAAACTTGTTCTAAGGTTGGGTCACGTTATCCGATCGCTCACCCCATTGGCCGCTGCTGTGTGTCGGTTGCGTCACATGATCCAATCGCTCACCCCATTGGCTGCTGTTGTGTGTCGGTTGGGTCATGTGATCCGGTCTCTCACCCCATTGGCCACTGCTGTGTGTCGATTGGGTCACGTGATCCAGTCACTCACCCCATTGACCGCTGCCTTGTGTCGGTTGGTCACGTGATCCGACTGCTCACCCCATTGGCTGCTGTTGTGTGTCGGTTGAGTCATGTGGTCCAGTCACTCACCCCATTGGCCACTGCTGTGTGTCGTTCCAGGATGCTGCCGGCGCCGACCCAGCGGCCGTGGGACCGGGAGCTGGACGAGCCGCGGCCGGCCTCCACGTCGCGCGCCGTGTCTACCGTTGGCACGGCGCCGCCCTATGGACAGCGCTCCGGCTGGATGCCCCGCAACCAGTCGGTAAGCTGACCTGCTGCACAGGAAACTCGCATACTGGCTGGGCGGAGTCCGGGACGGAGAAAGCCTGTGTGTGGTCTGAGTCAGGCAATTCAGCTGCTTATGACTCGTTTGTTGTTGAAGTTCTTTGATGGGGCTTATCAAATGTGCTTTGCTTTTCACGCTCCATGTACCAGCTTAGGATGTGGTGATGGATGTTATCTGTATGTTTGGGTAGCACTAATGTATTGTGTCTGTAAGTCGTATGTTGCTTAAATGTTTAATGTGTTTGATGGTTGTTTTTGCCATGGTGAATGATAATATGTATACATAAATGATCGATAACATGGCAGTTAATATATATTTTTAACTAATAAATGGCCAGGACAACGGAATAATTTTTGTCGTAATTTTTGTATCTGGCCTGACAGGTTCCATTCCGTTGTCCTGGCCATTTATTATTTTAAAATATACAGTAACTGCCATGTTATCGATCATTTATTTTTACTTGTTGCTTAAATGAGCTATTTTAGTTTCATATCTTGTCCTACTCCTCACTCCTAACCAACCATGTTTGACATACATTCGAATCGCATTAATATTAAACTTGACATTCCGTTATATCTACCTCTCCCTCTCTGTGTGACATGATGATGTATGTCTGTGTGTTTGACAGGACTTTGGTAACGGCGGCGCGTTCCCTGAGTGCCACGTGTCGCAATACCCGCTGGGTATGGGCGCCGACAAGGACTCCTCCTCCTCCTCCTCCTCCTCCAACGTGCTGGCCATCCAGCTGGACGCCCAGGGCAAGGTCAAGTACGACGTGCTCGCCAGACAGGGACACGCCAAAGACAAGGTGAGGTGACGGCGGGGCTGGCCGGAGGTGGGTTAGTGGGATGACTCGGGCAGGTTTCAGTCTGATTATTAGTCTGATCGTTGGCTTCAGTGGACCAAGTTCCTTCTCCTCAGTCTGTTTGTCATGCCTTTAAAGGGAATGTATGACCTTTGGCGATGGAAGAGAACCATTGATAACTGGTGTTTTCTGAACGCGCATGATGTTG
>JARFNZ010188102.1:4466-15855 GCA_031763405.1 Balanus nubilus
CCCCCACCCCCCCCCCCCGAAATAGCCCAGGCGGTGCAGGGTTAACAGCACAAACGCTAGTAGGCCACAAGCAGATATCGAAACAACGTTGAAGGGATGGTAATAAGTTGAAATTTATTTATTACGGTGCAATTAAAACAAAATAAGGCAATCGAGTGTTTACGTTTCCTTTACGTTACATTTACTTTTCGCTTAGTGAGTACCGGGACTAAGACTACCAAAGGCCCCTCAAGCTGAATGAAGGCCCTCATGCGATATGAAGGCTATCCTGGGACAACCAAGGATTTCTCAGACAGACTGAGAGCCATCATCAGGCTGGCTGAAAGTCTATCAGCGTGGCTGAATGCTCCTCAGCGCGAATGAGAGCCCCTCTAAGGCGAGCCTCAGGAAGGACTACTAGGACTGATTAGTGAGAGTGACTGAGGACCCACTTATGGTCAAGACCCTCCATGGACCGGTTCAGGTTCCGTGCTATACGTTTAATCATGTTTAAATAATGCATTTATATTTTTAGAATTCCTCATTTGCCAGGTCTCATCTATAAATAAAATGTTCCAAAACATTGCTAGGGCTCAGAGAAACATTGGTAGGGCCCACATGAACATTGGTAGGGCTTGGGCCCTACCGGGTCTATAGAAAACGACGCCCTTGGGTGATATTACTATCACTAAAGTTATTAACTTCTGTTGCAATATTTATGTTATTTGGTAGGCATGCGCAACAGACATAGGGAGAGGCGGTGGAATTGGGACGCATGAGGATAGGGACATGGAAATATCTTAGAGATGGGTAGCGCTCGACCACCATTGTAACTTTCACCTTTTTTATCAGGGAACGCTGGAAAATATCAGCTCTCCTTTTTCGGTGCAGGGGAATGCTGTGCGTGGTGAGTGCCAAAAAAACTACTCTTTTCGAGTGTTATTCTAAGTTGTGTGCGTTTTTCATGTCAAAACTTGTTTTCCTTTAAGCATTGCATGCTTTAAGCTTACTTGACCTTTATATTGTTGCTTGCATTCAGAAGTGTAAAAGATAATTAAAAAATGGCGGAGAGTTCGTCTAGTAGCTAGCGGGCACCGCAGGAGAATTGGGATGCCCGTTGCGTTGTGCAGGAAGTTGTGTGGCCAGCAGGGGAATGCTGCAGCATTTCCCTGCACCAGAAAAGGAAAGCTGATATTTTCCAGCGTTGCCTGATACAAAAAATAAAAAAGTGAAAGTAAAAACGGTGGTCGGGCGCTATCCATCTCTAAGATATTTCCATGTCCCTATCCTCTTGCGTCCCAATTCTCCCGCCTCTCCATATGTCTGTTGCGCGTGCCTACCAAATAACAGAAATATTGCAACAGAAGTTAATAACTTTAGTGATAGTAATATCATAGAGTAATAAATAGCATAATGTTACGTATTACACATTGGTAATATGATGTTGATCGAAATTTAACAATTGTATGATAAAATACTGTGAGCAAATCAAAATTGGTGCTTTGACAGTCAGCTTTGGAGCGATAGGTTACCACGTCAACAAACAAATACAATATCCGTAATTACTATCAGATGCGTTTTGTATCATTTTAACCTTCTAGAACTTAGGTGGTGTATTTCCTACGCTACGGTACATTTCCATTTGACCGAAATGTCTTTTTCTATCTCAATCTGAGCATGCACCTCTCACGTGAATATCTGCCGCGTCCCGCGATGACTCTATGCCAACACTGTCTCTGTCTCACTCCCTTGCCCGGCATTCAGTTCTGTGATACTGATAAGGTCCCAACAGAGGACTCAGATGGGAGACCGGCACTGACACGACAGCAATGCTTTTACCGTCACAAGTGGCGCTTTGCAGACCGCATGTAGTTATTGAGAGCAAGTGAACACGCAGTATACCACATGTGGAGTGTTAGTTTATTTAAAGTTCACAGTGAGCGCTGTTTCTTCTGATTGGTTGTAGCCAATGGACGGCTCGAGTAACTGTTACCGATGATTTTAGATGTATTTAGTCATGTGCATTACACAGGAGCATCCACATGCTCCACATGCATGCATCCACATGCACGAGGATTTTCTTCACCTCTCCGAATCTCTTACGTGTGCATACCTAAAGAAATTAGGAAGAACACTAAACAATACTTAAGAAATACGATAGTTTTCCATTTCGAATTATTTTGCCGGGATTTTACTCTAGTAAGAACTTTCAAAACATCCACTGTCACTCATTCGAAAGAGCATAAATGGAATACCTACACTGTGTCCACTTGTTTACAGGTGATAATGCAATCACGAAATACCTACCTATGCAAATAAATTGTCCGATATGATTTCGCTGCATGATATTTATTTCAAAGCTCCTGTGGAAAGGCATTGTTTAGTATCTACTCTGGCTGACACTTAGAACCTTTTTGCTTCAGTCACGTTCAGTCTGTCAGGACTTCGTCAACTCATCAACAGAAGCCCATGGGGGTCTCGCTCACGTCGCAAGTCGTCCATTAGCTTCGCATAACCCAGGCTCTAACGATGTCTCATATCACAATAGCTGCTGAAATCGTACATGTTTTGCTTGTAGATAGTAGATGATTTTTTTTTACATCAAACCTGTCTTTTTACTAAAGACATACTGAACAAACATACGAAATGTGCGACTGCATATTATGAATACATACTACGACCCTAGTATCATTGAAATACAAATATTCACCAAACACAACCTATTTTGCATTTATTTAAGGGAACTGATCTCAATCATAACGCTTCATCAGATGACGTGACATCACTCGACATTACTGTCGAAAGTGTCTGATGGAGCGCCACGTCGACATCACTGATGGAGCGTCACAATCCAGTCCTCGCCGCTGTCCGACGATCGGAATCGTCTATTGGACATCATGATCCAGCCCCCGGCGCGGTAAGAGTCTGTCGTCCGACCATTCTCAGCTGATTACCCCCGGCGCCACTTGTCCTCCCTCCCAACATAACCCTCCACGACGCACTCGGCCAGGATATCACCCGGCACCACAGCAGCCGTCAGCCGCACGAAGCTCTCCCAGGGGCAGCTGAGGTCGCAGTCGGCCAGCTGCAGGGGGTACGGCTCCGCGGCGGTGTCATTGCGGTAGAACAGTTGGACCGTGGGCCCGACCTCGGGCTCAGAGTGAAGCTCCAACAGGACGGCGCTGGCCAGCGGCGGCGAGATGCCATTGTAGAGCTGTGAAGGAGAGGAGTGACGTCAGTGGTGCCTGCGGTGACGTCACTGGATATCGGTGCGTCAGGTGACGTCGAATGATAAAAAGGATCCAATTGTAAGAAGTCCATAATATAAATGAAACGGTGAAATATTACTAAGCGACGACGTCTTCAACAACAATTTAGTTACGACAAAAATAAAGCATTTTGGAACAATGCTGGAGAAATTGAAGTACCAAAATATCCTGCTATAAATCTGAAACAGTGTTGAGCTGTTACCACAAGCGTCCGTAACAAGAGACACAGTGAACGAGTATATCTACAGTTGACGTGTCGACAGACATTATGCCTTCAATGAGCCCTCAGCCCAGTTTCCCTCTCACCTGCAGCGTGGTCAGGAAACACGCAACGTTCGTATCGTGGCCCGAGTAGGCGAACATCTTCCTGCTGGATGGGCTCAGATAGCCCTCCACGCTGGCCTTCATGTTCTCCAGCATATCCTTCAGCAGGGTTCCGCCGCCGAGTCGACGCATAAGCGGTGTCGCGCCGAGCAGACCGAAGTCGAGGTCCCCAAGCGGCTTCATCAGGTCAGGGAACGCCGGCGCGTCATAGCCGGGAGGCACGGCCAGCGCCCAGGCCGGAGTGGTGAGGTTGTGCACCGCCTCGATCCAGAGATTGTTGTAGAGGTACTCCACGTGCGTCACGTCCTCGACCAGGTCTCCGCTGTTCTGGGTGAGGTACGAGTACAGACCAGCGTACTCGGCGTTGATGGCTTCGATCTGCGGCGAGCTGTAGACGCGATCGTGTTCAGCGTTGTACGCGTCGCAGATTTGGTAGGACTTGAATATGTAGTCGTCCTCGTAAGGCACGGTGTGTACGGGGATCGGCTGCCAGGCGAGACCGGCGTCCCACGCGTCCTCACCCTGCGGCGGAAAGAGGCCGGCCAGGTTCGTCTGGGCCGACATCAGGCAGCGGTCGACGTCGGACGCCACGACGCGGGTGTAGTTCATGTGGTACAGCGCCGGCAGGAAGCCGTCGTAGCGACTCCTAAGGAAGCGGCCGAGCTCCAGCTGGTTCTGCTTGCCCTCGTTGGTCAGCTGGCCGTCCCCCTGGGGCCAGGCGCCGATGTTGGGGTCGGTGGGGTAAGCCTCGATCGGGGTGCGCGCGCCATGCCGGTACAGCACGTGCACGAGCCGCAGGGTGTCAGGCGCGCTGGACTCCGCTGCAGCCGCCAGCAGCAGGAGACGCAACACGGACAGAGCAGAGATGCTCATGGTAGGGAATCAACAAGGGACTGAAGCCTGTGCAGCTGTGGGTCTGCCGACTCAAGTGTTATCTAGCGAATCCCATGGTTCGGCGGTATTAGCGTGAGTGCCGGCCACCTGTCGTGTCAAGTGACATTTCATGCGGACACCTCCTCCCTTCTCAGAAGCTAACCAGAACCCTGTCATCGGCTGCTGATATATGCTCATTGGACTGGGCACGTGCCGTGGTTCGTTCCAGATTCTGGGGCCTTGACTTAAAGGGTGGAACATAAAGAACTTCATTTTCATTTTTGTTTAATGTAATGTAACTTGATATTAGTGAAAATGTCCAGGTCTTTAATCGACCTACATCGGTGCAGAATTGAATTCTCTACACACTGGTATATTTTGTGTACTGAAACAGTAGGAGAAATAATCCTAACTGACAATGTTTTTTTTCTACGATTGGCAAATTTCGTACTACGCTCGGCTATTCAGTCAGCGTAGTCTGCTTTCCGGACCTTGCCCCTGATCAAAGCCCGAATTTGACTGGAGCTGGAAACACTCTATCAGGTGTTGGGAAATATATCCTCATTGCCTATTATCCTCGAGGCCGTTTGATGACAGTTTTAAGCTCTTGTTTACCTTGTGCCGGTGGTCTGCCTTCACAAAATCGTTCTCGATCGCCCACACATTCTCTGTTGGGCCAGGTCTGTGGGCTCCACTGAGTACGTCGCTTTGGTGGACGCCATCTGCGTTGAGCCCTGAGGTAAGGTCTAGTTGCCACGCGCAAATGGCAAGATACGCAGCGACATACCCAACCATACGCAGCGACAAGACAACAGAGAACAGTTCCACGGACTCGTGGAAAACTTCCGCTAGTCTCTCATGAGAAAAAAGAAAGAGACTGCTGGTGTTTGGCTCATACAGAATGTGTGGACGATCGTGAAACTGGCGTACGAACGCCAACAACCACAAACCAGCAGAAGCCATGCTAACCGCCAACCTCAATCAGGAGCTGATAAACGAGTATGCCGATGCCTGGTTTGGTCACACCCTGTCAGATTCGCACATTAATCCGTAGTAGAAGTGCACAGGTCTGCAAATTGGGATAACGCCGACTAACAAGCCGCGCATGAAAGAGAAATATGTCCAGCGCCCAAAAAAACTCGCCGATACGATTTATCCCGCTATTCCAATAAAATAAGCACACCAGTATGTAGAGGATTCAATTCTGAGAAGATATGCGGCAATAAAAATAACGCACATATTCGTTGATATCAAATTCTATGCAAAAAATAATAATTGAAGTTCTTCATGTTCCACCCTTTATATTCTAACATAGTATTTGTAAACATAATTATAGAGTAAATATAGAGCAGCCTCTGGCTACTGGCTTCTAGCCTCTATCCTCTGGCTACGTGCAAGCTTAAGTTTGCTAACACCATCGAGTTTCCCAAACCTTTGCAAAATAGGCGTTTTGTTTCATGTCTAGGTAAAACGTCCCCATTAATGTGTAAAACGCCCTCTGTGTAAATGATGCAGTGTATGTTTTTCTTAGATATTAACACAGCTGAGACAGGTAGCATGTACGCCCCCGTAGCTTATCACGATGTGAAAGGCTTTAAACCTAGCGTACGGACCAGTGACCACTCAGACCAGTCAAGGACTCTCTGATACTCAATTGATACATATTGAAGGGAGTAGAACGCCCCTTGCCTCTATTTATGCGGCTGTGTACCGGGGGTGCTTTACCTCTGGTGGCCCCTGGCGTCTGGCCTCATTTCCCACGATCAACTCCTCTGCCACGTAGCGATGATATGAGCCAAAAGTCCCTCAACATTTTGGAACAATGACAGAGCAATAAGGCCTTTGTATGTTAGCATATATTCGATTCGTTGTATATGCGTTATAATGTTTTAAACCTCGCCGTCCAGGAAGTGTTTTAGACTCGCCCCACCCCCTACAACCTTTTACGACGATGGTCGAAAACGGCGCGCACCGCCGCCTTTTTTGCACACATGTTCGGACATCAATTACACACATTGTATGCAATTTTGACTCCTGAGGGCTGTTCACGGGGGACATGGACGAGCAGAACACTCGGTGACGTCATGGAAAGCAAAATGCCCCGAGGGATGTTTATGTAAACCGCAAAAACATGCGCCGTGAACAGCCCTCAGGTCATCTGAGGAAGAAACAATTTTGAAAATAATTGCATTTTTGGGGTAACACCGTCAGCGAGGTAACACTGCCTGCGTCAATACGTCCTAAATACTGGAGCTAAATATTTGCTAACATTCTTCGAAATTAATCCTTATAAGAAAAAATATTGAAGTAATTCGACGATATAACAGTTATCTGCTGATGTGTAATACATTTCGAAGCACCATTCATTTACCAAAAAAAAAAGTAAAACTGGAACACAAAACATTATTTGTTTACTTTGATATTGCATATCTGGTTTCGCCTTATTGCACAAAGGCGGAACCAGGTAAGCAGCTTTGGGGTAACCACCAGCCTTCACTAGTATATACCGCCTACCATTTGTACCTGAGTGCTCCTCTGCCAAAAGATATATGCAATCGCCAACATTTAGTACATTTATTGCTGGGAAAATGTAGCTGGCGACTGTATCGTTCCGTAGAAGACAAAAGAAGCGAGTGAAACCCACAATGTCATCCGAAATCGTTCAAACGTGACTGACTGCTTCACCAATGTAAGGGCCTGGCATTGCGTCTGTTGGACCGATTATGTTCAAATTTTGACACGAGACATATAATATTTTAAACGCTAAGCGTAACAATTTGGGAATGGCAAGCAAAAACCACTGGGGGGAGAGAGGGTGGGATCTGCTCCCGGCAGCGAATAGGGTTAAAATGTATTACACCACGAATGAGTGTAAATATGCAGTTAAAGGAAACGTCCCACCTTCCAGGAGAAATTGTAATTCAATATTTTATGGTTGAATCGGGGTAATTACATCTGAAAATCAATGAAATGATGTTAGTTTTCCTAAATATTGGATTTGTTTCCCCAAAAAATGTGTTTTAGAAATTATCCAAATTGAACTGCATAGACTCGCCAATCCCAAAACTAGATATTTTTTTGCTGCTGCTGAAACCGAAAGTGGCGCGGATGCTACAAAATATAAACGCATTCTATGTGGGGAAACCAACCAAAAATGGTTTGCATGCTAGAGCGTCACACTACAGCAATACAATATATCACCAGAAAATCTTCATATCTGTAAGACCTGTAAGACCGAGATTCCCGATTTAAAAAATGGACATATTTGCCATAAGAGCGTTTACAACCACAATGAGGGTACTGAAGGTGGTATTTCGATACGGGCTTTTAAACTGCTATCTCAGTTCAATTCCCATTATGAAGGTGAGACGTTTCCTTTAAGCAGAGGTATTCGACAAGGACGGCAGACCGGGAGATTAAATTCATTATTGTCAGGTAATGCTCACCGGCAATGTTTCTTTCAACACTTCTCTGTGGGTAGGGAAGAAAATTCTTATTTCCGGTTCTTAACTTTTTTTATTAGCGCTCCATTCGATTATGCCAGAGGGAAACACATCAGTATATGTGGTTCTCTCTGGCACATGCTAGGACACAATGACTCTCAATTATTTTACCAGAACGGCCAGGCGCCGCTTCTGGCTTTATAAATCGGTGTACACATTTCGCAGCGTCCTCCACAAAACAATAATATATGTCAACAATGTAAGTGAATCACGCTTCTAATCAATTTTCAAGGGACTATATCACTGCATTTTCGGGACTATTAAAAATACTCCAGACCGTGCATTTTTAACAATTTAACGAATACGTACGACGCTGCCAGCTGACTGCGCTGTGACAGCCCCGTCCTGCAACCCATACATGTGCGGTATACCCGTTCACGTCTCACTTTCGCTGCAGCGAGCGAACCCCCGGTAAACGCGGGACGGTGACCCGCCAAGCTGATGGACGGGTTTCACCCCGTTTTTATTCTGTACCGTACTCGTCACGTGACACACCACTGGACCGCTCCCCCGTCTGTCCTCGCATGACAAACAGCCGAGCGACTCCCATGGTGTAAAGCACAACACAAAGTCAACTAGGTTGTGTGCTGACAATAGAGAGAGCGCGAATATTTGCACATGACCTTATTCATAGGCGTTGCAGTCAGAAGACGAAAACACTCAGACTCGGCGACTAGGCAGTCTGGTTCATGTCAATGTCTGGTGTCGACGGCGAAAAAATGACTGGTATAAAACACAGTTTACTTTTCGGACAATCAGTTTGCTTTGTAATATAATTAGGCATAATAAATAAAAGTGAAACACATCATACTTTACCATATTATAGTATAATATATACTATACAATACTATAATATAATAAAATAAATGTAATATAATAAATTATAATATAATGCAATATAATATAATATAATATAAAATAATATAACATCATATAATATCATATAATATAATATAATATAACATAATATAATATAATATAATATACAATAATATAATATAATATACAATAATATAATATAATATACAATAATATAACATAATACAATACAATATAATATTGCCAGCGCCGTTCAATAGGTGGAGCGCTGAGCTTCTACCAGGCCGGTAGTGAGAGCCCGGGTTCGAGTCGCTTCGGCGCTCGCAGGCGGCGAAGGGCGGCGGCGCTCCATTTGCTCCTGACTGGCATGGCCTGCAGGCCAGGTCAGGCCTGCCCTGCAGGCCACATGTGGCTGGTGGTGGCAGCGGCCGCACTCGAGTGATCAGGTACTTGGGTCTACCCTATTTTAAAGACATTTTATCTTTAAAAAATAAAAATAAAACACATAGAGTAGGCACAACAGAACATAGGAAGTTCAGGGCTATAACCATATGAGCTTATTTATGATGCCACCCAAGAATCTAACTATTGTGGCTAATTTAAAAAAAAAATATGTTTCGGTCACAGTATGTACAATGTACATACAGGCATCACATGAATATATTGCTAGCGGGCACGGCTCAGTAGTATGTCCTATATGGGGCTCAGGCGCACGCCTCCCTCATCGAGGTTCATAGAAACGCGAGACCGCTTGATTTCTATGGCCTCTCGGACCTTCCGCTTAAAAGATATAATATTCCGTTTCTCAATAAAGATAGTTTCAAATGTCCTCTTGAGTAACTCCTAAAATTGATTTCATTGACTTATTTCCCTGTTTAACTTATCATGCCTGATGATGCATGTTTCGTTTCTGCCTTGAACTGTATGTCTCATATTTGAAGTCATTTTGCCAGTCTATCATGATATAGCATATGTCATCAATCATTATTATATAAAACACAAATATGCCATCGATCTCATTTGACACGCAGCGCAATAAAGCATGACCTTAGAAGCACCTGGCAAGCGTATAATTCCGCCGACGTCACCGTCGCGCTTGCGCCAGAATTGTACTCATAAATTGCTATGGTCCAGACGTCACAAACATAACGGTTTAAAATGAAAACAGAAACTTTATCGACGATTTTAAGAAGGAAGTCGGTCTCAGAGCTGTGTCAGACGTATATCGGAAAATCGATAAAAATGCGTAGATTTTTAACGCATAAAACCTTAAAACCAGTCCCCAACCCCATTGCGGCTAAAAATGTGCAGCACGAAAACCTATCTTTGCATGAAGATTGTGGACGTTTGAGGGAGAAGTTTTTTAAACGGACTGGACCGGCAGACTTTAAACGGCAGACGCCAATACCCGGTGACGTCATGGAAAGCAAAATGCCCCGAGGGATGTTTATGTAAACTGCAAAAACATGCGCCGTGAACAGCCCTACGAATATTTTGAACGGGATAGTTGCGCCTGGTGTGCCATGGGCGGTCACAGGTGGGTTGGGGGGGGGGGGGGGGCATCCGGACCATGCCTCCCCAAAGGCACTCTGGCTCCCTCCCTCTGGAGGTCGGAGAGGACCCTCCGGAGGCCAGAGTGACCCATTGGAAGCCGGAGTGAGCCATCTGGACATAACAGTGAGCCCCCTGCGCCCAATCTTACCAAACTGCCGTACTTGACACAGGTGATACCAAATGCCGTGGATGCGCCGAGTACGGCCCCTCAGCCACATTGTAACCCGCTAGCGGACTGCAGCGGCCGCCGAGGGTCGGCAACCTACCGGCGGCGAGCCTGCACGGCTTGGCTTTGCCCGTGTGGGTGCAGCACGCGGGACGCAGGCGGCAGCGAATCGAAGCTGACCTTTCCCTCTCCAATTGCATGTCATGTATGGCAGGAACGCCATACTTATCCAATCTGCAGCATTTGCTAGCACTAACAACTTGGTAAGATTGGCCCTGGACTCAAAATAACATTCTTTGTAAGTCAGAGGGGGCCTCCCATGCAGAAGAGAGTGAGCATTGTGGGGTTCAGGGCACAGAGAGCCCATTGGGTGCTAATTGCGCCTTCTGGGGACCAGAAAGGCCATTGGGGATAAGGATTGGGGATGAGGGTCTCTGACTCGAGCAGAAAGGCCCTCGGAGTCAGAGACCCTCCACAGTGGCCAAATGGACCCTCTGGTGGTCAGGTTGGGTCCTCCGCGGGCCAGAGGAGCTCTCTGATGGTACGAGTGGGCCCCATGGAGGCTGGAGATACTCTATAGTCTATATGGATGTCATAATTTAATTATACCCATTATACCCATAGTCATTGGGGTAATGCGCGTTGGTGATAAATGAATAAATGAATAAATGAATAAATGAATAAATGAATAAATGAATGAATAAATAAATAAATAAATAAATAGCCCTAAGCTGTTTACTTGATGTTAACCCGCGCCGTGCCGGTGCCCGGCGCCACCCGCTTCGTGCCGGGGGGGTGTTTGAACACCCCCCTTCTAACTCGGCCCCTATGGCACTTAGCGGAAAACGGAAAAAAGCGTTCGAAAGCTCGTCAAAAATCATTTCGAAACTGCTTCGATCATT
>JARFNZ010188213.1:0-15854 GCA_031763405.1 Balanus nubilus
GGTCACCAGAGGTCATCATAGGTCAAATTTCCCCGTTTTCGGGGTATTTATCCAGAAATCCCTCGATATCTCGAAAATTATGGGAGCTAGAAAGAAATTGATAGGAAGCAATCGATAGCTCTTGAAACTCTCCAGTACTTTCTCCATCAGATTTGAGCTAAAGGCAATTGTTGAGGCTCCAGAGGTCATCAAAGGTCAAAATGTTGTTTTCATGGGAATGTTTGTTCGCGAATAACTTTTTTTCTTGTAAAGATAGAGTACTTATTTTGACACCATCGCGATTCTCTCGTCAAGATGCATCGAAACATATATATTGTGACCTTAAAAAACAAATTTCCAAATTTGACCTCAGGTCAAGGTCACGGAACGACCCAAGCAGGCTAAATTGGGGCATGTTGCATATGAGGCGATGCGTGTTGGTCAGACGAACGCAATGGTGAGTTTTGCACGTTGCTATCTCTCCTCTATCAAGAGCTATTGGCAAAAAAGCGAAGGTGACCTACGGTGACCTCAGATGACCTTTACAGGGGTCATGAATCAAAAGTTGCACTTAGATCATCAATCATTGACAAATATACCATGATCCGGAAGAAATGAGACTAATCCGATTCCTGTCTTTCAAATAGCGAGCATTTTAATATTTACCTATTGACTTATAATGGAGAGGTCACCAAATTGACCTAACCTCAGGTCACCGATTTCGAAAAACCGAAATATGCGTATTATAGCCATCTATACACTTATGCAATCCGCTAAGTTTCAAATCGCTCGGACAAAAACTGTGGACTGGGCACGATTGCAAACATTTTTGGAGGTAAGGCCACTTAACGTGACCTGGTGACCTGACCTTGCATGACCTGGAGCCAAAATTTTAGGAAAATGTGCGGAATTGATGTTCAAATAGCTATACCAAATTTTGCGGCGCTACGCGCCGCCGTATTTACACTGGATGCGAAAAACCCGAGGGGGGCATTTTGACCCCACACCAGGGCGCGCGGGTTAAACAGTTCGTGAGCGCTGATAGCAGCATTCAAACAGAGCCCGGGTTCTGCTTCGACTGTTTGTTTAGAACTGCTGTTCGTAATCACTGTCATAAAATGTCTTACGTGCGCCATATTACATTACTTCTTCTTTCGTCTGTTTGCCTTCATCACATAAAATGTCGCTTCATACCGAAATATGCTGAAACAATCCGAGCGAAAATTCAATTATTTGAGGATTAGCTAGGACTTTTATTTCATTCAAACGTGAAAACAATAGCTACAGAATGTAGGATTTTTTTTGGGGGGCGATACAAACCGTTTAAAAGTCATGCTGTATCAGGAGATAAAATAAACTGAAACTGAAACTGATAAAAAGAATCTGCGCCTGGATCAACAAGAATGGCTTACGTTATCGTGATCCTGAAGTAATTTGACTGACTTGATGTTTTTTGGAAGGCCTTGCATTTCCCCCATATTGGCTTATAATGAATTCGCATGTCACGAAATTAACCTGACCAAGGTCAGTGACATCAAAATCCGAGATGGTTGTATTGTAGGTAGCATGGCATATGGCCATGTCAAATCCTGAAAGTTTCAATTATTATTTCCAGCACCGTGACCATGGCACGACTCGTCTGCACGCTTTTTGAAGGTGAGGCCGCTTGACCCGAACTGTTCACCTGACCTGAGATGATGAGGGTACAACAAATCGTAAATAAGTTGCAGAAAGGGTGTGCTATATGATTGCGTGAAAACGGGAGCACGCAGCGTCGCCGCTTTTCATGATCTCCGATAAACATGGGGAGAGTTAACATGATACAACGGAATGTGACAAATTGATTCAGTAGTAATGCCAATATTGAACAGCAAGTTGATAACACCCCAAAGGAAGTAAATACAATGAAACATTGGGTGTAACTTGTTTAATCTAAACATTTCTACCGAATCCATGAAAGAACCGAGGGAATATCTGGGATTATGGTAATACTAAAAATGACTTCGTTGTAGATTGGTTAATCGCAATTATCCTTCACAAAGGTTAGCATTTGTCTCGCTTGGGTAACTATGCCACAAATGCTGATCTCTGGGCCCACAAATGGTGATCTCTGGGCCCACAAATGGTGATGAGTGCCTGTTACTCTGCTCATAGGGACGTGTCCCCGTCAAACTAAACACATGCCTTCGTTTGATAAACATGCTATGCGCGATGTGTGTAACACAATGTGTACTAGCAGTGTGCATGCGCCAGTAGACTTGAGATGCAGGCATGTTGAATGGCTTAAGAAAGGCGATGATTTATTCCTGACAAGGTAGCGATTCACTCGCAAATGTTGCCATGCAGCGGAAATTGGCTGAGGAATTTCAAAGCCGCTGCCAGCTCCGATAAAAGAATAAGGGGAATAAATCTTCTAAAACGTATAAGGTAATCCGACTGAAGGTAAATATACTTCCCAATTTCATGAAATTTTATCAGCTTTGATTGAGGGAATGGATTTCAAATCGCCTATAACTGTTAAATTTCATACAACCTTAAATAATAGTACACAATTTAACAAAATAAAAACACGTAACCGACGTTATTGTAATTCAAAAGTTCAGCGCTTGATGCAACCTAACTGTTGCTCCAGTTTAGTGCGATGCAGTCTTTTTATCAAGTCAGAGGGAAGTTATCGACCTAAGGGGATTTCAGAAGGGATATAAGAAGGGGTTAAACCGATGGCCGATGATATGCAGTTTAGCTTCAAAGGAAGGTGTCTTTAATCTTCGCATCTAAATAGTTTCTCATTAACTGAAAAACCCATTACACTACACACCGGTGGTAGATAATGCTGATAAAGAAGCAAAATCTAAATTTCGATGAAAAGTACAATGTCCTACAGCGAGAAACGAGCTAAAAACTCAAGGACATTGTTATCTGAAAAACAAGTTTTGTATATTCTATTCATGAGTGGTGCTAGTATTGCGACTTCCGGAAGCGTTGATTCAAACCATCCACAGGGAGAATGCAGGCGGCGTCATATTCAGATATTTATTGCAACACTCGCAGCGGGTCGCGGTGGTTGTCCGGCAACATATCCCCCCTCCCCCTCCCCCCTCCTCCAGTCAGCTCCACGCACACCGGACGACGGCCACCCCAGAAAACACCACCGCGCAATCACCGAACCAACCCATATTGAGCAGCCAATAACAACACTGGAAGCCAAGTACAAACATCAAGTGCACAAGCGAAAATCGCACAGATACACGCTATAAAACAGCTTCTGCGGCGGACACGGCGCAGGAGCGGCACACTGCGGCGGATACGGCGCGGCGCACTGCACCACATTGAAGACGGATTTGCTGAGAGTCGCGTCACTTTTCTGGACATGCTGCCCCCCGTATGCGGGGTCGTACAGGCCTAGCGCTTCTCGTTATCAGTGATTACCTCTCGGAGCCCGATCATCGGGCATGACATATAAACATAATTAGAAGCAGCTTGATTTGTGGTGAAAAATATTCAGATGAGCATCAAGCTGGCGACGAACGATGAGGTCTGTGCAGGCGATGATTTAACGTTAATTACGAGCGTGACTGCAGGAAATCCGTTAGGTAAACAACGGAGTTTCGAACAGAACAAAGAAGAAGCCTCGAAAAATCGAGGAGAAAATATTGTTTTCACTTTCGAATCTCCTATTTGTAACAAACCACTGTCACTTGGTTAACAACATAACCATCTCTGTTAACTACTCTCTCAAAACAGTTTGCATAGCGCACAAACCCACTAAGGACGCGGATTTCCGTCAGTGCGGGAGCCCCGTCCCTCAGTCGGCGTCCGCCATACGCCGAGAAAGACTCTCAGCCGCTCCTCGGCCCCGCGGCGGTCACTGGGTCGAGTAACCCGGCGTCGAGTATGAGTTGATCCCGCTGTCGTAGTAGGTGCTGATTGGCGTTCCGCTCGTGACGTCAAAGTTGGGCGTGACCGGGTAGAACATGGCCTTCTTGTCGTACAGGTTGACGGGCGGCAGGCCGGATATACCTGCCGGTGACGTCACGGCGTTAGGGGCGGAGCCAGCGGCGGAGGCGGATCGTGGCGCCATCGCGTGGTCAGATCTGGGATGACTATGGCGGGACGGGTACAGGGCGGGCGTTACCGGTGACTATTCACACTGGTGTCATTGTGACATGTCGAAGCAAACAAAGTTAGTTAGAGACGGATTACTTTTTGAATTGAGTGGTGCTCACCACAGATTTAATCTAAAAAGCCGCAGATAAATGCAGATAATAGAGTACCTACTCTATGAAAACGCCAATCTGCTATGCCATCGTGCCTTGGTAAACGCAGTGGTATTATTTTGGGTTATTGTAGGTATTTAATTTAGCTTATAAAATCGTATTGGTAGAAAAACGCATTCTGCATAATGATTCCGATCAAAATATCGGCTATTGAAGTGATACAATAATTAATACAATGTCCTGTGAGAAATAAGTTAAGGCAAGTTATCAATACAATACAAACTTAGTATTTGCACAGTCGCTGGCATCGCGGAGTATCGAACCATGAACGTTTGACAATGGTCTGAGACTGTTGCAGTTACGTGCGGTAGGCGTGCTACATGTCGTAAGCACAGGCTGATTTTGTAGCTATGTCGTGACCATCCCTGGCCTTTGCCAATCAAAATTGGCCTGCTTTGTAATGAGCTGTTGTTGTTTAGTTGTTCAGCCATGGCGCCTGCTCCGTTGCTATGCATGTTAAAACTATTAGGAACTGAGTAAATATAGATACGTTATGTTGCATACCTATGTGGTAATACCACTCAAAACCGTTTAACTATATCCGTGGCGACGACTTGAAAATCAGCGCGATACCTTTCAAGTGCTCGGTAGCCGTTAACTGTGATCTTCTAATCACATGTAGGCTGTACACATGTAACATAGACATAGCAACTGAATATACACTGGAATTAGTAGCTCAACATGTTACGTATGCAATCTGTCACATGAATGATAACAATATGACAGGCATCGAGCCCAGACAGTGCGCTTTTTAACAATTTCACTTTTATTTCTTCGACCAACAACATACAAGGCAGTGTGCATTAATTTCATTATAGCAAATCCTTTACCATTGATGCCGACGCGCTTGCCTGACAACGATCATAACCCAAGGTTTCTTGATTTCACCAAACATTTCCCAATACAAAGAACGCGTACTTTTTCGTAGTGTAACACTGCTCCGAACATAACCCAGCACCGTGACTGGCCTTGTTGACAGCAGCCGTTGGTTGTTTCAGTGTCACTCTCCGTTTCTCTCGCGGCGGTGACATAGTAGCTGTTTCCCGTATGTCAGTGACACAGAAGCCGTTGAACATGACACAGCAGCCGTTCCCGGTGTGTCAGTGACACAGAAGCCGTCCAATGTGACACAGTAGCCGTTTCTCGCGCGGTGATGACACAGTGGCCGTCTTATTTGACACGGTAGCCATCTTATGTGACACAGTAGCCTTTTCTCGCGCGATGATGACACAGTAGCCGTCCTATGTGACACAGTAGCCGTCCTATGTGACACAGTAGCCGGGCGTTCCTCACAGCCAGATGTTGTCTCTGCGTCTCTGTATGACGCCGCTATGTTGCTGAATCACACTGAGCGGTGATTTACTGAGCCCGAGTCCCCCGCCGAGACGAGGCCACCCATACACCAGCGGTCGGAGCGGGTGCACACTGTACATACAGTGTACCTATTGCACGGTGTACAACACCCTTTCAGCACCCCTATATCGGTGGCGGGAGCACGGTTCACACCGTAAGGTACTCATACACCGGGAACGATGGCTGGGTGCAACATCCATACACCGGAAACGGGGCTGGGTGCAACATCCATACACTGGGAACGGAGCTAGGTGCAACATTTATACACCGGAAACGGGGCTGGGTGCAACATCCATACACCGGGAACGGAGCTAGGTGCAACATTTATACACCGGGAACGGGGTTGGATGCAACATCCATACATGGGGAACGAGGGCTGGATGCAACATCCATCCATACACCGGGAACGGGGATGGGTGCAACATCCATACACCGGGAACGGGGCTGGGTGCAACATCTATACACCGGGAACGGTGTGGGGGGAACATCCATAAACCGGGAACGGGGGTTGGGTGCAACAACCATACAACGGGAACGTGGGCAGGTGTATATTACACACAGCTTGCTTCGTGGAGAAAATGGGCGTACATGCATATTGCAAATGCATATATCACACGCTTCCCTGTCCCTTTTGGCCTTTGTCAAAAACGGTTGCCGGTTGGTTCTTGAAACTCCGCTGCCTGGTGTTCTTCACAGCCTACGGGCGCTACTGGTTGCAGGGCTATTTCGAGGCTATCGGAACGCCATCGATAAACAAATGTTCATTCGGGCGGCGCCTGCTCGCCGGTTGCGAGGCCTTTCTCTCTCGCTGGCTGGCTGGGGCGTCGAGAGGCGCGCAGTCGGCCATTGTGGCGGGCCACCCGGTGTGAGGCGCTCGCCCCGCATCCTGGAACAATGCATCAATCTCTCCGCCCCGCCAGTACGGCCCAAATAAACGGCCACGTCCGCGCCACGGCCGTAAACTGTTGAAAACTCCGGTAAACCGACCGAATCCGAGAGAGTGCTCCTCTTGGCGGACAAAGGTCTCTCTGGCTGCTTCCTGATGAATCAGCTGGTCTTGAGCGGAGTTCACAGTGAGAGTGGTGGACGCCGAAAGGCAGCTGCCATCAGCCACATTACCGGACACCCGCGCGATGGATCGAAGTTGCTTTTGGTTTGCCAAATTTGAATTCGAATTTAATTTTGAACTCACCAACTTCAACTTTGATCGGTCGGGCTGCTGCCCGGAAAAGTGAGGATGGCAGTTGCCTTTAAGCGTCTCCCGATTTCAGTGTGAACTTGTATCAGACGTGATGAGGCGTGAACTCGGGTGAGATTCTATGTTTCACTGGGGGCGAATAATTCGGAAGCTTTGTGCTGGCGGTGACAGTGCAGTGCCGCCTCCCTCTAGTCGGCTGCAGTTTGCGGTGGTGACGCCACGGAATAGATAGTGTCCCGGCATGGAAGGGAAACTTTTCCACCGACACCGACTTGGCAGGGAGACCTCTCCACCGACCCCGACGTGGCATAGAGACGCCTCTCCACCGACCCCGGCGTGGCAGAGAGACCTCTCCACCGACACCGACTTGGCATAGAGACCTCTCCACCGACCCAAGCATGACAGGGAGACCTCTCCACCGACACCGACATGACAGGGAGACCTCTCCACCGACACCGACATGACAGGGAGACCTCTCCACCGACCCCGGCGTGACAGGGAGACCTCTCCACCGACCCCGGCGTGGCAGGGAGACCTCTCCACCGACCCCGACATGACAGGGAGACCTCTCCACCGACCCCGGCATGGCAGGGAGACCTCTCCACCGATCCCGGCGTGGCAGGGAGACCTCTCCACCGACCCCAGCGTGGCAGGGAGACCTCTCCACCGACCCCGGCGTGGCATAGAGACACCTCTCCACCGACCCCGCTGCAGGCAGTGTTCGGTGGCGCTGGTGACGCCACAATGACAGGCAGACCGTTCCCGTCACCCAGGCGGGCCGTTATCAAAACAGGGACCGTAACGGGAGCGGCGTGTTACGTTACCCGCGCGGTGCGGCCCCCCTCACCCCTCAGATGCCCACGGCGGGGCGCAGCGGCTGAACCCCCGCGGCTCAAGCAGTCGCCGCATCATCATTGGCCCAACATTTCAGCGACTAAGTCGAGGCAAGACTGGATGGCAAGTCTTCAAAGGATGAGAAGCGTTAAAAATCAGATAGAGCTTATCGATATCATTTTTCTAACTATCGTCCTCGTCTAGTGTGTATCATCAAACACACAGACGAGTACGATAATCCGTAAAATGTTTCCGTTGGTAGGTTACCTTGTCTTACTACTTATACGTCTTACTGCATATACCTCGTCTCAATCGTTTCGTAAAATTGCGACAGAGTTTAGTTGAAGGTTTTCGGGCATTGACCACACCAACTACGTTGGATGCCTCCCAACAACCAGCGGGCTGAACTTGACCTCACTTACAAAGCATCGATATGAACTGTAAAATACTCTGCAAAAATATGTTTATCACGCGTAGCACAACAACGTTGAAATGTGATATGACAGTGCTTAAGATCTAAGGTAGCACAACTAACACGTGTTGGGGCGTGCTATTCTACCCGGGATTTCCGAGAAACACACTTTGGCTGATTCCATTTGCCAGGATAACAGGGTACTGACAGGGAACTCGGTACTGTCATAGCACGTTTCCAGTGAGTGATTTACACGCTGTTATGCTATGCGGTGTTCGCTTCTTTTTATAGTGCAGTGACTAATGATCTACAGAAAAAGTATCTTCTGATCTGTGCTGAACTCCGTGACTCAGTGTATGGAGGGTATAGTCACTGACCTGCGCTGAGCTCTGTGACTCAGTGTATGGAGGGTATAGTCACTGATCTGTGCTGAACTCCGTGACTCAGTGTATGGAGGGTATAGTTACTGACCTGTGTATGGAGGGTATAGTTACTAACCTGTGCTGTTCTCTGTATCACAGTGTATGGAGGGTATAGTTACTGACCTGTGTATGGAGGGTATAGTTACTAACCTGTGCTGTACTCTGTATCACAGTGTATGGAGGGTATAGTTACTAACCTGTGCTGTACCCTGTATCACAGTGTATGGAGGGTATAGTTACTGACCTGTGCTGAACTCTGTGTCGCAGTGTATGGAGGGCAGCGGGTGCGGCGGGTGGCCGTGAGAGGTGATGTGCGGAGACGCGGTGGACATGGGGGTGAGAGTGTAGGCCGACGGAGGTGCGCCGGAGGAGGGCAGGCCGCCGCCGCCGGAGGGGTCGGCCGACGGGGGCGACAGAGAGCCGGGCGAGCCTGCCGACAGACAGAGACGGACAGAAGACAGAGTTAGCGGCCAGCAGCGACAGGCAGAACAGCCAGAGCAGAGAGCGACGTTAGCGGCGACTGCGGCCAACACAACAGGCACATGGACAGGCGGCACACACACGGGTTGTTATGTGCATACAGGTGAAGTTGGAGAGAGACGGAATGACCGGTGAGCTACTTCTGATATGACAGACGTCAGTCATGAATATGACTAATCGTGAGAGAGCAGAATGTTATAAGGAGGCATTGAAGTTAATTAGAAAGAAGATAAGTGACAACAATCAGCCTGGAAGTCCTGTTTAACATAAATGGATCTAAAATTGCATTTCAGTCGGTCAAGCAAGCTTGTGAAAATATTTTTGTGGTAACAATAAATAGTTAATTCGATCATGGTGTCACAGCTAAAAAAGACAAGCGGCAATGAATGGCGATGACAACGCAGAAAGAGTAACTCAACATTTAGGGGAAAGTAAAGAACATACAGGGATCAAACTCGTATAAGACAAGAAAATAGCAATCAGAGTTAGATTCAATCAGAGCAAACAGAGCAAATTAGAGTTAGAAAGATATCGCCGTACAAATACAGGTACAGTAGGCTGAGTAGAGAACAGAACAGCTGATGACGACCCGTGTGAAATGGAAGGAGGTTCATGGTTATCTACCTATTAAAAATAAATAATCGAATAATGAAGTGCTTTTCGAAAAAGGAGTGCGACAGCAAGTATGCAGAAATCAAATCGTTACAAGTATCTGTACGGTAGTGTGGTATTCAGGTTCTTAAAATACTGGATTTGTTCTGCAAGGATAAGGATTTATGCACAAAATATTATATTAAAATTAATGTTTAAAAAAATTACGAACCTATAGTGCAGAAACACAATTGGTAACTTGGAGCAATCCAGAATAAATTGATACACATATTAAGCATTATAATGCTACGATTTATTATTTGGACATAAGTCTCAGGACGTCGCTGCCCCATCAAATGTATCAACGTATTTAGAAAGCAAACTTTATGTTGCGTTTTCAAATAAAAATGAAAAATCAAAATTCAAAAGTATTCGACTTGAGAGGATACCAGAATATAAAAAGTTAATATGCAATAATACATTCAGTCTACATACAGGTGCGCATGAAACATACACAAAAAAGCATTCTGGCATGTTGTAATGTTTCACAGAATACCACTCATTTAAATGTTTAATTCACTAATTGATTCGAAATAATATTCATATTCCATAATTTACGTTGACTGGTGTAATGACATTGCTTTCTGATGTCAACTGGAATGCCTAACCTTGAGTATTTCATGGCTTCTTACGCCAAAATTAACTTACAATGAACGTTCACAATGTTACGCATGCAAAGTACCGAGGGTCATGAAAGTAGGTACTGTGTATACGAACTCGTTTTTTTAATACGCAAGTGCCAATTGTTTCAAAACTTGGCATGGTTTTGTTTGGAATGCGGCAAGATCGATAAACATAGAAATAAGTTGAGTTGTTTTCTGAAGTTGAAAAGGCGTTATTTGTCGAAGTCAACAATTTCACAAAATTGCTTGTTCGGAGCCGACCGTTGTTAGTTGAAGGGTTCTGTTAGCATCACCGCAAAACCCACCTGACGTCAAACAATCCCACTATCAACAAGTGGCTTGTAAAGCTCAGAGAGGGTAAGATATTCAAAAGGAAACATGGCTGCGGGCGGGTGACTTCGCTCCACGAGATCAGATGAGGTCGTCACTGTCGGGAAGGTGGCAGAGTCCGTGCAGAAAAGCCCTGCACGGACTCCGCCACATTCCTGACGACCCTCACTGCCAACACGGTAAGGGGTCTCTATACCTTGTTTCTTTTGAAATATCTTATCCTGTCTGAACCTAACAAGCCACTTGTTCACAGTGGCATTGTTTGAAGCCAAGTGCATTTTGCAGTAGTT
Source organism: Balanus nubilus (assembly GCA_031763405.1). Classification (NCBI taxonomy): domain Eukaryota; kingdom Metazoa; phylum Arthropoda; class Thecostraca; order Balanomorpha; family Balanidae; genus Balanus; species Balanus nubilus. The sequence goes on from JARFNZ010188213.1 coordinate 10,850, forward strand.
ACAACCGATATTCTTCCTAAACAACCGTTGGGTCTGAACGATAGATTTTTTTCATTTTTTTGGGAAAGGTAAGCTTCTGCTTCCGCACGAAACTATTCGGTATCAGAAACACCTAAAAGGACTGATTTCTGTGTTAATCAGCTTTGCTACATTATAAGGCTCGTGTGTTGAAAAAACGAGCTAAAAGTCCTAGTATCTTTTTTCCAGACAGCCGGTATATATTCGATATGTGTTTCGAACTAAAAATCGGTTTATTTTATGCCTGAGAAATAATTATTTTAATGAAGTCAAAGATAACTCACATCACATTCGATGTGTTGGGTATTTAAACGATTTACCTGAACAGAAACAAACTCAAAGTTTCTGTTCCTCTGCTACATGCCATCGTAATCTACAACAATTTATGCGCTTGAGCCGCATTCCATCCATTCGTTTTTCTCCGCGTTTTCATGCCGTAATTTATGCGAACTATTTCGACTTCAACAGATAGCACCTTGTCGCAAACGCCAAGACATCAAGTCGGTACGACTTTAAAGCTGTAACGACAATCCCCTCTCCCCAGTGTGAACACCCTCATAACGCCCCCATTAGTGCCTGCAAGACAATCTGGTCCACCCCTTCAGTGCGAACACGCTCCCAGCATCCTCCGGGATGAAGGCTGACTAATGATGGTCATGCTTATCACGGAGGGTAGGCGCGCAGGAACAGTGTGGGAAGAAGGAAGGAAGGTGAAAAAGTTGCCCAATGCCGCCAAGGCGTCTGCTCTGCTATGTCCTAGTGACAGAGCTATTACGCATTGGGTCGGGTCTTCTTGAAGACATTTTTACCGAACTTCTCAGAAGATCGTCGGTGACAAACTGAATGACTAAATGACGGTGAAAAATGACTGCGCTCAATTTTCCAACTTCAACATGCAAAATAGCTTAATCGGTATAGGAACAGCTGTTCGAAGGCCTTGTGACATACATGCTTACTGAAGTACTCATGTATATGACCCAACGGCCACACAATGGACGACCACACTGATTTAGTGACCGACAGAGAACTGATATCTCTTAGACAGTATAGCCGGCACTCTATTCTCATGTACGAAATGTAAGTTTACTAACCGCATGGCCAATCCTAGGCAATCATCCGTATTTTTAAAGTTCTTCTTAAGCGTTGACATATTCAATTTTACCCCATGAATAATTAGCATTGGCATCGAGCTACCAGGAAACGTGTGACTGCTAATGAACAGTTATTTTAAAAATATTAGGAGAAATAAGAAAAGCAAAAAAAAAACATTTTTCTCATGTTGGGCACCCAATAACCATGCATGAAGCTGCGATGCTATAACCTCATTTATTATAATGACATTTTCCCCATAGGAGGATTATTATTATAATTAATTTGATTAAAGGTCGTTCGAGTAAAATGAATGAAGTTCAAAAATGTCACACAGTATAGTTAACATTCCATAGGTATTGACAACAGGCGACATCGTAAAGTAGCGAAAAACGGTACTTGTTTATAATATATAATGAAATTATATAAGGCATTATATGAATTGTTTAGATGTTACTCAAGTTATCAAATGTGAACTAAAAAAAACAAAGAAAGCCGCGCGGTTTGGGCGAATGTTGATTGGTTTTAGCTTGCAATGCAAAAAAAGCTGGTTGCCTACATACCACCAGTAGTGCTGTTTCAGCCCAGAATGTAATATTCGAACTCCAACCAATATCATACGTAACTCTTACAATGGTGCAAACAAGCTCACCGTTTAGCATCCCGGCATTACGCCTTGAACATAACGCACCTAGCTGGCATGACGCACCCGCTTCAATTAAAATCAAACACCAAACCGAATAGCATGTTTCGACCCCACCCCATCTCTTTTAAATTAATTAGCATGAACTCGACCCCGTTTAAATATCTATGCAATATTTAAGTAGTCCTGTGTCCATACTGTTCCAGATTTGACAAGCGAACAAAATATTAAGAATTTAGCAATACCTCGCTTAGCCACTGCAATTGCTCATTACACATAATGCCTCAGAGTGCAGCGGGTTTACCAAAGCAGATACTGTATATTAGTCTTAAAGACAGTGATAGTGTTGTTTGTTTATGACTTTTAACACGTGGTTCCTGAATATTCTGCTGTCAAACATATCCGACAAATTATGAAGCTTTAGTGTAGGACCTGCTGCCTACCACTCCGAGAATCCCGGCTTTACTTACTTTGACGGTGCGACTAACTTAACATACTGTGATGCCACCTGAATATCACGTGGCAATACTATGACCTCTGACAGGTGTAATCTGTGACCCAGAAGTCACCTGTGACCCAGGAGTTACCTGTGACCCAGGAGTTACCTGTGACCCATGAGTCACCTGTGACCCAGGAGTCACCCAGGAGTCACCCAGGAGTCACCTGTGACACAGGAGTCACCCAGGAGTCAACTGAGACCCAGGAGTCACCACGGAGTCACCTGTGATCCAGCAGTCAACTGTAAACCAGGAGTCACATGTGACACAGGTGTCACCTGTGGCCGAGGTAAAACCTGTGACCCAGCAGTCACCTATGACCCAGGTGTGACCTATGACCCCCAGGGTGACCTGTGACCCACCTTGTTCGGCCGGCGTCGGGCTGTGCGGTGGCGGCCGTAGGCAGCCGGTCAGCGGGGGCCCCGTCACGCCGCTCAGGCCCGACCAGGCCGCCTCCTTGTCGTTGTAACTGGCGCCGTAGCTGTACTCGTACCCGGCGGGGCCGGCGGCGGCGGCCGCTCCGGCCGGACCGGCCATGTAGGAGCCGGCCAGGCCGATCAGGGGGCTGTACCCGCCCGCCTGCGGCTGGCCGTACGTGCACGGGGTCGGGCTCAGCTGGGTGTAGCTGCTGTAGTCTCCGCTGTAGGTGGGCGGCTGCGCGGACGGCAGGCCCTGGGACGTGTCGTAGCCGCTGCTGGTGATGGCGCCGCCCGTGGGGTAGTACCCGAACGGCTTCAGCGGCGCGTGGCGGCACTTCCGCCGGAACCCGCGCGGTCGCCGTCGAGAGCTGCCCTCCTCAAACATGTACTCGGCGGAGGGGTCCAGCGTCCAGTAGTGGCCCTTCCCAGGTCGGCCGAGGCCCTTTGGCAGCTTGATGAAACATTCGTTGAGGCTGAGGTTGTGGCGCACTGAGTTCTTCCACCCCTGGTAGCTTCCCTTGAAGAAGGTGAAGCGTTCTTGGAGGAAGCGGTAGATCTCGCTCAGCGTCAGCCTCTTGGTCGGAGAGCTCTGGATGGCCATGTGGATGAGAGCAATGTAGGAGAACGGCGGCTTCTCCTGTCGCCTGACGCCGGGAGCGCCGCGCTTCGTCGGCTTCTCTGCTCCTGCCTGTTCCTGCTCGGCTCCCGCGGTGGCTCCGGCTCCGGTGGCGGCTCCGGCGGTGGTTCCTGTGGCTCCGGCGGCAGACATCGACTCCTGGCTTGTCTCCTGCTCCGGCGGTTTCTCTGATTCTTCTGCGCACGGCATGCCGTTTGTGTCGTACGTAGCCAGACTTTCCAGTTTGATGGTGGTTTGTTTCAGTGAGCCCGGGGAGTAGGCGAAACTCTCCTTCTCCCCTTCAACCGGCGTTGGCTCGTATAACTTCCCCAGACTGTCAAACTTGCTCGGCTCGTCGTACGGTTTATGTACGGGGAGATTACCGTCTGTGTCGTACGCCTTGTGCACAGCAATTCTGTCGGAGTCGTACGATTTGTGTACACCGTCCCCGTCGTAATTTTCATGCACAGGAAGTCCATCCGTGTCATATTGCTTACTGATGCCCTCACCGTTGTACGTTTTATGCAAGCTTTCGGTGTCGTAGCTCTTATGCATTCCGTCAGTGTCGTAGCTCTTATGTATTCCATCAGACTCATACGATTTGTTCATCGCCATCATACTGTCTGCATCGTAAGCCTTATGCGTTCCATCGGCGTCGTACTTGTGTGCAGCCGGAGCGCCATCGGTGTCGTACTGTTTCTGGGCCTGTTCCGCTGCGTCCGACTCGAACTTGGCGGCCTGGAGGGGCGGCGGCGATGAGACTGCCGTGGCGGGGGAGCCCTGCCGCATGTACCTGCTGTCGGCGCGGTACGCCGCCTCGTACCTCAGCTGGGCACCGGCCGCCTCCTCCCGCAGCACGCCACGATCGTCTCCGGAGTGCGGCGGCGCGGCGAACTCGGCGCGGGGGTGCAGGAAGCCGCCGTCCGCCCCGGCCGGCCAGGCCGGCACCGGCCGCGAGAACTCACCGTCGCGCATGTCGTAGCTGTCGGCGTAGCCGTCGGCGGGAGGCATGTCGTAGCCGGGTTGTTTGACGGCGTCGTAGGCGGCCGGGCCGGGCGACTGGCCGCCGTAGTCCGTCTCGGGACCGGCCGGGTGGCCGTAGCTGGTCGGCGCCGGGGACTGGGTGCCGTAGTCCGCCGGGTCCGGACCGCTCTGGTGGCCGTAGATGTGCGGGTACTGCGGGTAGGTGAGCTGTCCCGCGTCGTCGCTGATCCGGTGCTCGATGATGGTGGGAATCTGGATGGCTGGCGGCCTCAGGTCGCGGCTGTAGTCCATGTACACGGGCTTGGCGGGCTCCGTCACCGCCAGAGAGCCGGTCGCATCCTGCGTCTCCGCCTTGCCACTGTCCATCGCGGCCTGTTTTGTTTACCGAGATTTAATAATATTTATCCTCGGCCGGATCGGTTTATAAGCAGTCACGGCCGTAAAAAAGAATAATCCAAATAGTTTACGGCAATCGCCAGTGCAAAGACGACGCGGCGACACCGGAGCCGAGTCGCGTCGGAGCCACTCTCGAGAGGGACACAAGAGCCGGCACCGCTCGCAACACCACCGCCGCCGCCGCCGCCGCCGACACCACCGCCGGACTTTCGGGAAACGCCAGCGTCCGAGCCACACGGGCGCGATAATGTTCGGGGTCTGTGACATGTCATAGATGGCCCGACTGTCCGCCAGGCCACGCCCCCGCGCTCGCGCATGCGCCGATCGCGCCGCGGGTTGTGGT
>JARFNZ010188324.1:0-15839 GCA_031763405.1 Balanus nubilus
GGGGGGGGGGGGAGCATCTGCCCCTCCCCCCCCCCCCCCAGCAGGGCGTATTCAGCTGAATACTCCAGCGGGGCGCGGGTTAAAAATTTATCTTCTTTATATTCATGGTACGATTGATAGTACGATTGACCACCCTTTAATAGTTACCATAGGAAGCAAATTTCCTCTAATATGCTTTGATGTAGTTTTCCATTAGAGTAGTGTAGATTATTACAGCAATTAGCACACTATCTGGGCGTTTGGCGGATTCCAGTTTGAATTGTGCGTGTTGCACGAAAATTGTTGGCTCGCTTGCGATTTGGCTGATAGGGTGGCGTTGTATTTTCAAAGATTCTTATAGATAAGGTTGGGCATCCGTCATGTAAAACCAGAAGTAGGGGATTTTAACCAAAGAAGAACATCTCATGGCGAGAATACATTTTATGCTCCTGACGGAAATAAATTTATATAATTCATGTATACAATTTGAATGTGTGTTGACTATTTAAAAACATACAAAACTGTAATATGAATTAATTTTCTTAAACTTAATAGCAGTTTTCTTATATCACCGTAAAATTATCCATTCTTGAAATATTATTATTATAATCCTATATGGACACAGTCCATGTTGATTGCGGCGCTACCTATCGAAACAATAAAGATACGTGGTTGATTTATTAATTTGTATAAAATTAAACATAAATAGTGGAAATAAATAACATTAAATATTTTATTATTTCGCTTAACATTAATCAAAACGAATATTAGTCGCAATATTAGCATTTTTACTTGCGCCAGTTGTGACTGCGTTGGATTTGCAACAGTCTATTGTGAGGTTCCCAGCTCCCCTTCAAAGAAGGCCGCGAAAATGATAATTAACAAGCATAATAGGATTAATAGCATAAAGGAACATAAATAATAGGATTAACAAGCAAACAAGATAATTAACAAGCATAAACAACCTATGTTCATGTTTTGGATTCAATAGATAGATCATTTTGTTCTTGTTAGCATAAGATAAAAAGAAAATAGTACCCCAGCTCTAAAATAATGGCATATGCTTAGTCTCGTAACCCTTAAAAATTGTAATAACCTTTGTGTGTTAAATTGAAAGAAGGAATCGTAAACAACCCAAGCAGAAATGCGAGCCACGTGCTGTCACCCGGCTGGTATCTTCATGTCTAGAGTGGTTATGTGAAACTGTAGAGTGTAGGTGTTGGCACGGATTATTGTTAAGACAGATGGGCAACTCGACGAATAAGGGCAGTGTTTGGCACCCTGGCGTCGGCCGGCTGAACTAGCTTGAGATAGGGTTCCGGTGAATTTCGAGGAGGCCGCCATGTTACCGGTACGTGTTTTCCCGTGCCCTTTTCGTTATTTTCACAATTTCCTTCTTGTCTGAGAAGCTGGAAGTGTGTGATCCGTTTTTACAGAACTCTGCAATATCAAAGAATCCACTTGAAAAATCAAATATTAATCTGCTTGTTTCTATGGAGGACGTGAAATGTTCATACTCAGATTTATCCCATGCACCACGAAAGGACTCGTTTCGCGCTCGCTTGTTCTCGGATGTTTAGGGACTGTTCATAAAATATGTTACGCTCCATGTAACTAATTGAAACCTAATCCAAAATCGGAAAAGAAAAAGCATGCGTAGGTATGCTTTTGTTTGCTTTGGAGATACATATATACTGGGCGGTCGCTCAGACAAAGTTGGCCGGGCCTGTTTATGGGTACGTGTCGAAGCCTTTTCGGGTCTGGAGGCTGAATGGCTGGGCGGATCTGGACGGGCGTGGCGCCATTCGACGCGGCGAAATGCCGGAAAGACTATGGTGCCATTTGTGGGTTGAACTGTGCCAGGTGCCATAAAGTGGACCAACAACAACACAAAATTGTCCCACCTCCACAGGCCAAACGGTACGAGCTGATGGGTCCATACTTGCAGGTCACATGCATTCCATCCTGAACGTTTATCCTTTGGGGCCGCCGTTGCCGAGGGGTGCAAGCTGCACTCACCAGAGTGGTGCAAGTCGAAAATTGGGTTACATTCCCAAAACCAGAGCAGGCTTTGGCTTTGGTACTGGGGAATGCCGCGGCGGCGTCGGGTAGCTGTGTGTTGCGGCACAGCTTATGCACCTAGCTCGAGCCGACTGTTAATAGATAGCGCTCCGATGGATGGTGGTCATGGTGACTAGACAAGTTTCTTGTGACCGACGTGTTTCTGATTCCATGCCTTTTTCCGCAAACCACGGGAAGCCTGAACATAGGCGGTCTTTTCCCGATGCTGACGTACGTCCGCTAGAGGGATAGATATTTGCGAGCAACATGGCGCTGCTGCGGAGTGAGCGATTTCTTCCAATAATTTGTGCTCTCGATAAAGGCCTTGCTCGATCGGTGGAAACTGAAAAGGGAGGCCGCCCCCGGGTGGACTCGAACCACCAACCTTTCGGTTAACAGCCGAACGCGCTAACCAATTGCGCCACGGAGGCCCGAGCGTGGTCTCAAGCTTATCTCAACCAATTAGGCCTCGGTATATAGGCGTTAGCATATGGATACCCAGGTAAAGACGCCGAAGGCGGAATGGCTACTGTTACCGGGTAAGTACTAGAATAGGTAAGTCGAATCCTTGATTCAAATCTTGCAAGTCTTTGCCTAAGATGACAGGCATCTTCGGGACAAGCCATTCAAAGATGAATACATTTCTATGGTTAGTGCTAGCTTTCCATGTACAACTGCAGTCACCCGTTTTTTCCACGCCTCTTCAGTGTTATACTCCTACCCACAACTGCAGTCATTCCTTTATAAACTGGTTGGTTACTCACCAGACGCCTGGTACGGTGCACTGTGCCGCAGAACACCCTGTCATAAGGCACAGTATACCCCTGCGGGCGTCTGTGATGATAGGAAGTAGGAACCCTTTTAACATGGAAGACTGCATTGGTCAATAGGAGCGTAACATCGTACGTTTTGGAAAACAGAGACTGCATGGTTACTCGTATAGAAAGCTAACACTAGCTGGAACGTAAATATTAAATACAGCTGCATGATTGGATACGATTCCAATCACACATTTTCATTTATCCATCCGTCCGCGCTATGCAATTGGCGATCAATATCGACTCGCCGGAATGTCATTAAGCTGGCTTGCAAGCCAACACCTTCCCGATTCCAGGAATGGTTCCTCGCAATGGAGCGATTCTCACGGTGGGTGTTGACCAAGCGAGCCTCTCGCTGGCATTAATGTCCATCGTAAGTCCATAACTGTCACCCAGCTGCGACCACACGGTTTGTCGGCTGTTGTGCCGGCGTGGGAACGGCCAAACCTCTGAGAAGGGCGGGTCACGGCCCTGTCTGGTGCCAACAACTGCGCAGAGGGCCGCCGCCCGTCCGGTACAGACAGCAGAGGTCAGACCAGCAGACCGTGACCGGCCGAGGGGCGACGCGACATTAGCCGTGGAAAACGGCGCAATGTATAATAGTGTCAGGGAGCGGGTCGGTTCGTTAAACCGCTCGCCCGTGACGCCGTCTTGGGTAAGTTGAGTCCAAACATGCCGGGTACACAGCTGTGCACTGGACGCCGAACAGCCAGGGGCCGATGTGGCGATCGGACGTCTGCCTGGCAGTATTTCGGCACCGGAGTCGGTCGGACGGGGTGACTGATTGGCCCAGTCGATAGATGGAGCCGATTGTAGCCCGACGGAAGAACAGGTGGGCACCAGCTGCCCCGTCACAGGAGGAGGAGGGGGTGGGGTCCAGCTGTCCCGTCACAGGGGGAGGGGGTCGACGACTGCCAGTAGTGGACGGACAAGGAGGATTAGCGCCAGACAATGCAGGGAGGGGACTGGGCTGAGGCGGCCCGAGACCTGGGTGTCTCGTTCTGCTCGGTAGCTGTGTGGGCGTGGTGCGGTTGATGGGCCAATGGTGGTTGGTCGCGCCATTCACGGCCAGCATCAGACTCAGCGCCGTTTGGAACCAGTGCCTAAATACGGGAAGGCAGGTTTCGTATGTATGTAGTTAATGATAAAAACACCCGTGAACCCCTCAAAGGTCACTTTAGGTGGTCGATCTGGTGACTGTATCCAGGGACTTTTTCTTAATAGTTTTTGTATCGCTGTTCGTCAATTTGAGGTAGGTACATGAACAAAGAGCTCCTTTGCTAATGCGAATGAAATACGTCATGGTACCGACTACCGTGTATAATACCCACCTGATTAACACTTTTAGCAATCCTGTTTACTGAGTGTTTAGGTCACCGACATTTTCATCGTCTTTAACTTTTTCAGTGTATAAGATACAACCATGATTTTCCTCTCGTACACTAATCACCATTCGATAGCATCACAGAGCGGCTGTTTAATTTTCAAACACAATCACTGACCATATCATATATTTTACTTAAGGTAATACACCGGCGAGCATCTCAACAATCAGCACCGTGACAAATTGTCCAATGGCACCTGGCGAGAGCTCACAGAGCACAACACGGAAATACGTCACCGGATGATAGCGGCCCGGAACAGGACACGGCAGGACACCTGACATGGACTGGGCGCCTCTCCTCCCTGCCGCGGGCCTCTCTCGGCGAGCGACCAACAATCCCACCCTGCAGTATCCGCACCTGCTTGACAACCCATACACGCGTCACTTCTCAGCTCAAGGAAATGTCTTATACCGATATTATGTCCGAACCGTCTCCTCTTATCCTCTTAGGACGTACGGAGGTGTAGTTGCCGTCGCCGTATCACACAAACGAGCGTTTGAGACGGCGGACAACGCCCCTGCCATCTATCGGCGGAACTGGTAACTAGCGCGGCGGAATCGGGTGTCGGAGACTGGGCCAGGGCTAATACTGCCCTCGGGTCCGGGACGCGTGCGACTGGCCACGTAGCCAGCCAGCGACACCGCCTTCCCTTCAGAACGGATTTCGTCGTTCAATGATGCGCGTTTGGGCGTAGAAGACAGGTACAATCACGAATCTGTTATATGCACGTCATGAACATCATACGTTCGGTGGTAAGAATCTGATACGCTATTGACAATGTGGAAAATGTTTTTTTCACGTGTCAGGTTGACCCCCACACATACTGATCGTGTAAAGACAATACATCTGACCATACATCTTCCAAATATAGAACTCCGCTGAAACGAAGCATATGCGTGCGTTTATGTGTGGACAATACGCTACTGCCAAATTATTTTATCAGCCATCTCTATTCCCAGGAGGAGTACCATTGCCTTTCGATATCTGGGCAGTCACAGACCCAGCAGCCGTGTTCGTCCCTTGTGGATGGACATCCCGGCCGGCAGGTGACAGTGATGCACGGCGGTCTGGTGGTGGTGCTGTAACAGTCGCACTCGAGACAGCCATTGGAGGTCGACCGCGGCCAGGTACAGGAACAGGCCTGCGGCGGACAACGTTGCCATGCGGGGTTCATAGTAAGAATGGGCAGAGGACACATACACACAGTGCAGCCATCGGGGCCTTCCTCTTTGCGACAGGGGTGCGGGCAATAGGAGGGATTTGGACTGCACTCTGAGGGGGTGGGAGGCACTGGGGATGTAGCTGGGGGACAATCACAGACGGTACAGCCGTCTGAGTCTGTCTTGTGGCCGCAGTGAGGCATACATGTCACAGGCAAGCACAGCGGTTCAGTAGGGGACATCGCAGTCGTTGATGGGGGGCAATCACAAACAGTGCAGCCAGCGGAGTTCCTCTTGTAGCCGCAGTGAGGCCGGCAGGTGACCGTGGGGCACGGAGGTCGCGTGGTGGGCCGGGTCGGCTCTCGCGTCGGCGCCATCCGCTTCAGCAGGCCCTTCTTCTTGGTCTCGCACTCGCAGACGATGCAGCCGTTCTCGTAGTGGCTGGGGCAGCCGACGGGGCAGAACTGGCGCTCACAGACAACCGGCGCCGCCCTCAGCTGGGGCAGCACGTCCGTGGCGCTGCAGTCACACCTGGCGCAGCCGTACTGGTCCCGGCTGACGCTACAGTCACTGGCACACTCCAACGGCTCGCAATGCAGCTCATCTGAAGAAAGGCAAGTACAGCGTTCGGGGTTGACTCAATTCGCCTATGTGAACGAAACATCAACCATAATTCCGACAGAAGGAACAAAGCAACACTTATAATTAAAACATAGACTCAACTTTAGAACCTCATGCCACTAGTGACAATGAGAGACAGGAATCAGAAGGACCGTGATCCACTGAACTAAGGAAGATACTGGGATACTGCAGACTGCCACCAGCCACCCCACGTGACACATCTTAGCTGTAGGGGAGCGACATGCAGCATTAAGCTCGCCTAAGAGGTGAGCCCCGACGACCTCCAGGCCTGCTATATCGCTTTGAGAGGTTGGCGACAGTGGCGGCAGGACCCCGCCTTATCACATCCCACAACCTGCCCACCCGCTCACACCACGCATGGCAAGGCACACGGTACACGATATCGGTAACCCTGGGGACAAGTTAGACCTGTGAGATTTGATTAGGCTGTCCAGGCCAGCTGATACACCCTCATCCAGTCTGATAGCAGAGATTGACGACTTGACAGCACGATGTTCACCACACCCAAAATATCTGAGCGATTACATATTGTTAATTATAGACTTGGGGTTTAATCGCATTATTCGTTGTAAAAATGCAAAGATAAATTATCCAACTCAGAATGACAGTATTGTTTGTTTGTTTGTTTGTTTGTTTGTTTGTTTGTTTGTTTGTTTCTCAATTGGTGTTTAGTGTCGCGACGACTATCGAGGTCAATTTGCGCCCATTATGACGATACGTTATTAACTACAAATAATGTTTGGTTTGGTAATTGGTAAGGATAGGTCCCCTTCGGTCGATTGAGACTATTGCAGAACCATGGGATGAAGGAGAAGTGAAAAACAAATGGGCAAAGTGGAACGTCGACAGAGTGACCGCCCATGATTTATGGGTGTTAACCCCGGCGCAATGCCGCGGGGAGGCCCCATGCCATGCAGACGGCCACCACTCCCGGGGTTGACTCGAGGGCCGCCACATACCCGGTGGCCGACGACCACCAGGCCCGGGTTAGCGTAGGTGTGGCAGAGGATCGAGGATCGGCTGTTGGGAGGACAAAGGGACCTGACTAATAATGTACAAATGCTAGGCTGTGGTGGTGACCGTTTCTGGATGGTTCTGCTAGGCGTATCCACTTAAAAAATTACGTTAAATCGTACAACATACACGGCACTTTGCAGCCATATCAGACAAGATGTCGGAAGACTTCGAAATCGGTTCACAATGCCGTATTGGTACTGTAAACCTTGCGTTCACGTGAATGAGGAGAACACCACTGGGCGACCTTACCTGCCGGGTCCTGTTTCACCGGAGGGTGGAGACACTCCAGCTGCGGGCAGCACTCGCCGGGCCGGTACACGGCGTCACAGCCTTCCCTACCGTCCGGTAGATGGCACTGCTTCCCGTCACACTCGGCACCGAGGACAGGTGGCGTCACCACGGGCGCGGAGCAGACCACCTCGGGGCAGCAGGCGTCCGTATCACCATCACGGTAGGTGCAGGTACTGCTCTTGCTGTCTGGTGAGGTCAGAAAGGACACTGACGTCATCAACAAGGCGTGAGAAGTGGACATACGTGTCGGGGTTTATAGGCGGCACCGACGGTTTCAAAGCACCCGTTGACAACGGAACATGGTTTTATAATGTATATAACACATAGTTAATGAAGCCTTAGGTGTGTATTTAGCCGTGTAGTCTGATCTATAGTGTAGACGACTTTGTTAAATAGCTTAAGTAGGTATTTACTATTTAGCATTACTGAACAATGCTGGTATGAATATATTTGCGATCGAGGCGAAAGTGCAGGAGTATTGAAAAAAACGCCAGGATCACAAATAACTACTGCCCAGCAGAGTTCGGTAAAGGTTTTACCGTATGCTGTTATCATATGCTGTGGTAGAAAACACGTCGAAGTAGACCGATATTACAAATATTTACTACCCAGTAAAGATTACTGTGATTACTGTATAACACGAGTATACGGTAGTACGGTATTCCAGTACGATATTCGTAAAATACCCCACTCCATGCACTAATGCATTTTAAATTGTTCGTCATACGGTAAAAATGAATTAAGTGAATGACATTGCATTAAAAACAAAATGAGTCATTGAATAACGACTTGAGCGGAGTTTTCTACGGCCGCCACAATCCCGTGTTGTTACCTTTTGTTAGATTCCACCAATTGCTTATTTTCGGACAGAACACTTTTCGGCAGGTAAGTTTGGGCGGTGTCAGACACTCGCAAATTGTGCACTTGTCGTTAACGTCAAATCGGAAGCCGCTGGCCACTCTCTGGCTGCCGAACGCACACATAGACTCCGAGGCCACGTCTGCTGAAGAGTGGAAGACATGGGTCCGTGTCAACCGAACTATCCCACGGCTGTACTGTTTGGGATTGGAGGTAGTTATCATCCATTACTCTTAACAATATTCGTGAGAAGCGCGACGAAAGGGGACAGGAACGAATAACATGTTCTTCAAGGGAAATTATACCAAACTTTCCATTTTTTATTTATTGTTTTCGAGCATATACATGTAAAGATAGATTCAGCAAACGCGTGAACAGGAACATGAACATGCATTCATTTATCGTTGTAATAATAATAAGCACTGAACATATGGGTAGGTACTTATTTATTTTGGTACTTTAGGTACTCGCTGTCACATTCTGTTGTTCATTTATATGTCGCCTTGACAAAAATATCTGAACTTGAGCACAATAGTATACATATACCGGTGAGGCGAGCAACTCTTACCAGTTAGCTGAGAGTCCGTTGCCCGGTTTCTTTGCGGCGGTATGTCTTCAGCTGAAAGTTGAACATACATTAGTGCATCGTCAACTGGACAGCCTCTAACACTAATTACAGCGCACTACGGCTTGTCAATAAATGCTATCTGCTGCAGTGTGATTGACGGCCAGTGGCATACCGCGATCCAGATGCAAAATGCGTCATCATTGACATTCGGCACTAGGCTGAGGACATGCTCATCAAGGTATACGGGAAAATGTCTCTTCTGGGGTTTGAACCCACGCCAGTGTAGCTGTTTTATTCCTTTGCTTAGTATGACCGGGTATTACTGCACAACTGGCACGCAGTTGTATCTGACCAAATTACCGGCTTTCCGCTCTACATTGCATCTTGGTGCAATAAATTTACGGTTGGAGTATAAAGGCCATTAATTGTTTTGTAATTTATTATTTTCCCAGTGCTCCTTTGTTGATGGAGGTAGGTGGACAACCGCAAATAGAAAATGTTGCTTGCCGAGTGAATTTTCAATGTTTTAAGTTCTGGAGCTTGTCGCTTATAAAACGAAATTACCGGTGAAACTTTTTGAGACTTACATGATAAGCAGTCACATACTTTGAAGAATATTAAGGAATTAACGCTGTTTATATGTTTCCCTGGTATCCAAAGTTATTTAGGAAAAGCCATGTAGGGACGAATATACAATTTGATGAATTTCCAATGGGATGTTTGTGGTCTTGGTACGCATTATATCTAGTCACGACCAATTTATGAACGTTAGGTAATGTTTATAAATGACATGCTGCTATCGGGCGAAATCGGATAAAATCGACAAATAAAGTGGCACAACTTACGACATTTCCAGTCCACTGGACAACATTTTTCCGAGTTATGAACGGGAACACACCCGCGTTCGACCATTCTGTGGACAGACAATTACAGCTATTCAGAAATGCATAGGACAATATTAGACTGAGATCAACAGGTACTGCTTGTGAGAACAGGACGTGTATGCACCAGAAACAATGCAACATTATGCCGTAACATTCTCACCAGCATTAGACGCTAACACAGTCAGCTGCCACCGCGTACATACGGCGGTGCCTTGAGGCCACTCACGCGGTGTTGGGGGTGCGACACTCGCTGCGTTGACACGCGACGCCGTTGACACTGTCCGGTCGGCCGGTGCAGACACAGCGGAGACAGGGGTCGCGCGGGGTCAGCACCGCGTCCCCCTGGCTGTACGTGACTCCGTCCACTGCGCACGTGACGCTCTGGTTGTACGAGCTCAGACCGGCGGACCGCTTCCGCCGCCTGGAGGCTGAGGGGATGAAGAGACACGGGTTAGCTGCGGGTAGGGACACATTCGTGATGCAGTGCTCGCTAGTTTTGACTGGATATGATAATGGCTCCTACAAGCTATCTTGCACGCTAGCGATTATGCATTATTAGTCGCACTTCTATAAAGCACCCGAGTTACCTTCACTAGTTTGGCATTGTTTCTCGATATTGTTTTATTTGACACATGTTCAAACATTATTTTTAACGCTCTTCAGTATTTAAGTACCGACGATCTCCTTACTAATAAAATCACTATGGTGCTATGTTAATTTCTTCAATGAGCTGGTACAAATGGACGGCTACGTACCACGCACTGCCTATACGTACGGCAATTGATGCTGACGGGGCAGCAGCGGTCTCGCAGGTAGAGCGGCAGGCACCCGGCTGAGATCTGGTTCCACATGTGAGCCGGACAGTCCACCTCGGCGCAGTCGATGCGCGCCCCTTCCTCGGCCGTACTCAGACACGTGCAGTTTCGTTTGCAGGGGTCCAGCTTGGTGGCCTCCGGCACCGGGCTGCCGTTGGAGTACTCCTTGCCGCGGTAAATACACTTCCCCTGGTCGGCCTCCCGGACGGCGGCTGTCGGAACAACAGCCAGAACTTAGAACATCCGCCCAGTCGATGGGGCTAAATTTGCAGCAGTCAACCGAGCTGCGAAATTCCGAGTTTATGAACCGAAATGATGAGCTCGGTTGCTAGCGAAGAAGTGCACACAGTTGTCACCATTTTCTCCCGTGCAAGAAGGGGAGGTTCAGGTTGGAAAAGGTTCCCGGCTGAGAAAGGATAAGAAGGGAGAGAAGCTTGCTGAACCTTTGTGACATTCCAGACATTTGATTCAAAACACCGATAGTGAACAGGGCTTGCCCGATCAAATGGTCGATTATATGAGCAGTGTAGAACCACTATCAAAGGTCAGCTCACTTATCTGCTCAAGAATGATAGCACTTACGGCATTCAAACCTGGTGGGACAGCAGGCCTGGTTGTCGTACACGGGCTCGCAGCCCTTCTCCGTGTAGTACTGGTACAGGGACCAGGGACACTTCCTCCTGTCACAGTGGCTGTCTGCAAACACAGGCACGACAGGTCCTGTACTTGTCGACGGAACAGGAAACTATGAACGTACAGTGTAGTGATAACAGTGATAACAACACGTGTACCATTACAGAATATATCGTGTAAGGAGATTCAGGATGCAAATGAGCAACGGAAGTCGTGTGCTAACCTTTTCTGGTGTAGGTGCCGCCACATGCGACGATGCAGGAGTCAAGCGTCTTGAAGTTGTTGCTGTTCTCGCCGCACCCGGAGTAGCCGAACTGTATGCACTTGCCGGCGGCGGTGTTGAAGAAGTAGCGCGGGATGATGTCGAAACAGGGCCCGGTCTCCACGGGGAGGCGGCAGGCGGAGGCGCGGCTGACTTTGGCAGCTCCTGACGAGCAGCGACACAGTCACCAGTCAGCAGAGAGTGGTTGGGTCAGTTGAGAATGAAGAGTGGTCTTACTGAATCTACAAAATTCAGTAAGAAATTCGAAAAGCATGGTTCAATGATCTTTAAAACGCGTTAAGTCGTAGGCACAAAATGCTATCAGGTATTCAATCAAACAAGATTATTTATGAATAGTACATCAGCTTTAGAGCGATCCAATAGGATCCACCCACAATGATTTGTGTAACCCCGTAAGTTATCGATACTGTTTGAACTGCACGGCACATCCTAGCTTATATTATATAGGCCCCAGGCTGTGGTCTCAGCGACTGTCGCAATGTTGATAACCAAGGCGGCCCTCCCCCTCCTCCCAGCTCACTCCTCACCTGGCTGGCAGCGTTTCTTGCACTGTTTCTTGGTCCTGAAGAGGTTCTGCGTGCCGTGGCAGCCGCCGTAGACGTACCGACGGCACTTGCCCGCGGCGAAGTTGAACGTCCAACGGCGGATGAAGCCAGTACACTTAAGTTTGGACAGGTCCATGGGAGGCATGCGGCATATGTCGTCCAGCTCTGCGAACATTGCGGTGACAATGTTCAGCTCGCTGTGTGGTGGAGTTGACTCAACCACAGCTGACGGTGACACCATTTTAACCCTAATGGCCGCTTCACACTGCGATAGTGAAAACGCTATCGGAAACGATCCGTCGGTTCAACCCATAATCTCCCGTTCCCGGCATGGAGCGGCCACAAGAGTAGACGGAACTCGAAATAATACTTCTCGCTTTGCACTCTTTCATTATACAATTTTCCGGGCTAAGCGGAAGGTTTGTGCCCTGGTATGTTGCAATGTAAGTTATGCTACATAATGCACTGTCTTGTAACGCTACCCCTTTGCGTATCTACCGAACTCTTTTCCCTTATGTATGTACATACTTGGTTTGGGTTCGGGTTTAGCGCCGCAGATTTTCATGGTGCAGACGGCTCGTCCTCCGATACAGCGGCACCTATTGCAGTCCTTACTCCACACAGAGTGCTCCCGGCACTCACCTACCGCCAAACGGACGTGACCGGTCATGGCTGGGTCAGGATCGTGAATGGTTAAGAGTGACCACCATCATCGGTGTTATGGGCCATTTACTGTTCGTTTGAAACGTGTTTGTAAAAATGAAGAAAACAATGAGTCGACGAGTTGGGGCTTCACGTGATGAGATACGGAGAAGTATAATATTTTGAAAACCAACGGAGAAATGCATGTCGTAAAGCGCAGCAACCAATAAATCGATCGTCGAACACCGATTAGTTTCTTCAATGGATGCAAGGAGAGTATGAAACCATTATTCTTAATATCGCAGCATTATACTTTGAGGTGGACAGTAAATTCAACAACAAACGAACAAAAAGCAGAATCTTACCAGTGACCTCGTCGACAGGCGAAGCCGGCTTTGAAGGGCAGAGTCTCTTGGTGCACGCTGCTCTTCCGCGGACACAATCGCACGTGTTGCAGTCCTTCTTCCAAACGCTCCCTTCGACACACTCTACCGAAGAACACATGAAGATGTTTTCACACTCCGTGACAATTAATATCTTGCAAATATGTCGGTTCACGACTATTAAGATCGTAAGAAGTTTGACAGCAAGTTTTGCATACCTTAACATCATCGACACAAATAATGATCTGCCTTAAAGGAAAGTGTAGACCTTGAATTATTTGACCTTGACCTGGACCTTGACAGGAATGGGTGTTCTGAGTTGAAAACTACAAATATGACACTGGTTTTGACAGCAAATTGCTATCCTTGGAGGAATCAGCAACTTTCTGTTTTATGTGATACAGCCGTTACGCATTCCAACGACCAGACAGCCTCCGACCGCTGCACAGTGGGCGTTTTAGCCGCTTTAGCCTCGTAAAACCTATCAACCCCTATAACTTTCCTCCCTTACAACCTACGTCAGCGAGTAAGACCTCATTAGATAGCCAATGAGTCAAGGTATTCACCTTGCAATAAACAACAAACCTGTTGCAGGTTTATTGCAACGCGGGGATTGCATGCAATTTTGACAGTTGTGGTAAACGTTGGACCTTAAAATATCACAGGATTGAAGTGGATGTTTCGTATTGAGACAATTTTTGAGGTGGTGTTTTGCTGAGGAATCGTGTTTTAGTCCATTCTGGAACAACTTCATATGATCTTGCACCCTGAACTGTTTATTCTAACAACAATGAATGCTGATATTTTCATGTTATCCGTCAACATTTCGGACAGATTCCAAAAGTTATAGCTTCCCATTTGTATAATTTTGAAAGTAAGTAGGCACTAACATTTTGTCATAAATTCAGGAGATTCGCTGTAAAAACGGTTTTACCTCTCTCCCTGCAGAAAGTTGGAATAATCAGTGTATCTTACTTACATTAGGGATAATGATGAACATCCATATACACTGCAGGTAAATATGATCCCCATGATGTGTCGTCACGTGGAAGGAGATACGTGCAGGGTCCAAAAATGAGTCCCAGGATCAGATCCAGCGGAACTGGATCCCGTATCCGTTGGGATAATGGATCTGCTTTTACATTTTGTCGCGATAGATCTACATTCGAAGTAGCCGAGATATCCACTCGTTTCCGAGATGGTAGAAGCTGTTTTGTATTGAGACGCGATGGGGCTTCAAATCCGTAAACAAGTTTCTGGATGTCGTATTTCCAGACATTGACAGTCAATTTATAATCAGTTGTAAATGAACCATTCATAATCGTACATCTTTATTGTGTTTAGTCATACGATATTTATGACATAAGTCGGATCCTTTAATTCCAACATTTCTTGAAATCATAGATGTACTATCGTGTTTTCATCATGGATATTGTGGAATTCAAAACCATCGACAAGCTTTATTGAAAGATCCAATGGAATCCAAGATGCGTGATGCTTCATCTTACCGTGGTATCCAGCCTCATTTTGGATCTGATATTACGATATTACATTTTGTTGAAGGATTCTCTGGGAAAAGATTCTTCTATGGGATCCATTTGCACAATCACATGTCTACTCGGAAAATAAGTATCTATACCTGCTTTGCATAAGACTAGTTCCGCACCGAAATGGCTCTCTCAGTAGAAGTCGACTATTCCTTCTTCGGGTGTTTATTTAGATTAAAAGATGAACTCAGAGAGACTCGTAAGGTATTTTAAGAAGCGTTCAAAAACAAAGGCTACAGTACGAAGTCTGTTCCGGTAAAGGAGAAAAATTTCTTTGTACATGTCCGTTAAGTACATCATAGGTTATAGCTGCTATTCTCAGCTATTTATGTACATTTCATGATATTTTCTCATGTAGATTAGATGGTCCTCTTCGAGGTTGACCAAAACAGTGCTTGTAAGTACAATGCACACATATTCAATTATTTGTTGTAATCAAATTGCACACACAATGCACACAACACACTTATTTTGTATTTCGCACTTGAACAAGCGAAAGCCGAGGCAGATGACGGTTAGTCACTGTCGCCTTGGCTGTTGCTGCTATGCACATCCTCGAAAGTGTTGTTCTCCAGAGTTGTTTTTCCTCTTGACGCGTATCACGGTAATAATAGGGCAGTGTCATCATAAAGAGATTAAACTAATTATTTTACTTCTCACTTAGTTACGCTTCCCAATTACTTACCAGAGCATTCATTTACAATCTGTAATATATCGCAACTCAAAGGCTGCTTATGTTCTTTAAGAATCAGCTTAACGTTTTGCAGGAAAACACGGCTTGGTGTCCATAGTTATATACAGTGCAGCCACACCATAACGCAATGTACAGTAAAACGCCCAAACATTAGGTACCCATCCTACCTTAAGACATTCCATCCAGTTTTGCCATTTGTGCTATTGAAACTCACAAAATAGGTTGCCATGACGTCAAGCAATGCTTAAAAGCAACATGAATCGTGCAGCTTTCGTGGATTCGGTACAGGTCATTTGACTAAAGTTAGCACGTTGGCTAACGTTAAGACGTTTCACAGTATATGTCGTTGATGGTTAAAGGGAATAGTCCACATTGAAAAAGTCGAGTGAGTACGATAGAACGACCCAACAAAGCATTCAGATATTACTGGCGATGTTAAAATATCCTAAAACCGACGAGTTGTGAAGATATTGATGAAAAACGCAATCTTGTTCCATGATGTATTTTACACGTGTGACGTCATTTTTACGTCACATGTGTGACGTCACACTTGCTGCCCCAAAATTACTTGGTTCATTTCCAACCGATTTACAAATAAAAATGCTCACTAGAATCTTTGAGAAATGCACATTTT
>JARFNZ010188434.1:0-15839 GCA_031763405.1 Balanus nubilus
GCAGGAGAGAGAGAGGGGGGAGGAGTATGGCAATGCTTTAATGGCCGGACCGGACATGGACGAGACTGATCAGAGCAGATGTACCTATCAGTGGCAAAGCCGGCTCCCTGTATTGTGGGTATCCAACTCATGGTCACGCATGCCGAGTTTCCTGCTAATATGTTCGTGACAAATATTGCTGCATCACAGTGCTAGAGAATGCTGTCAGGCAATGTTTCATTTGACGTTGAATGATCATTTTGGCGCGCAGTTCTTATATTTAAATAATATTTGTAACCTAGCTGAGACTAAACATAATAATGCGGGGTTCACACTGGAATGAAGTACGCCTAAAGGCATATGCCACCCGTCTTATTACCGGCTGCCACCCGGCATCTGCCACCCGTCTTATTACCGGCTGCCACCCGGCATCTGCCACCCGTCTTATTACCGGCTGCCACCCTGCATCTGCCACCCGTCTTATTACCGGCTGCCACCCGGCATTTGCCACCCGTCTTATTACCGGCTGCCACCCGGCATCTGCCACCCGCCTTATTACCGGCTGCCACCCTGCATCTGCCACCCGTCTTATTACCGGGCGCCGGCCCAACGGGTCTAAGTTAAATTTGCTTTGCCAAAATAGCATTTGCATTTTAGGTTGAATTTACCGAATTCAACTTAGCTCCTGCGGGCTGGGGTCCGGTAAACTGACAGTGACTGATACGTTTTGGCGTCGGTCACCCTCAGTGTGAACTCCGCTTAACTCTTTGACTCCTGCTACCTCCTCTCCTCTCCTCGCAGCGTCACTCTGCTGCCGTTACTCATAACACAGCGGTACCTCAGGCCTTGAGCACGTGCCTCCGTATCGGGTGACATGCACACGTGCACAGCAGTCACAGACCAGTCTGCCTCCTTGGCAGGCGATTATCCCGGACTGCAGTGGGTTAGTACTGTCCGACTGCCGCCGAGGTTTACCGGCATCGCGCGGATTGGGTACACGGCCACCGCTGTTTGGTACCCACCGCTCGTCGCCGTTCCCTTGTTTTCTCCATCATCTGTGGTTGACAGCACTAACCACAGCCAGGGTAGTGGCCTGGCTCGTGCGACACTGACGCCGAAAGATCTTGGAATATTTTAGATTATTATCCAGTACTATCTTCTTGTAACATTAAAAATATGTAGGTGATTATGATCTACCCAGCAAGGTACTGTCATTAGCCTTCTTTCCGGAAACAAAGTTATTTTTGAAATAATCCTTCATGTTTTCTGGAGAAGTATTTAAAAAGCAGAAGAATACGCAAACTCTCTTACGATTCAAAGGCTCGCCCCGGCCACCATAGTGGTATTTTCAAGGATGCCATTTATATTGTACTTTGAAACAAATGGGAGACAGGCTTCGCTGTCTTACTCTTTGAGCTTCCGGTTAGTTGAACTTGTGGGAAAAGCCTAAAACGATTGTTTACGGTATTTGCTAATAATTTAGCATTATCTTCATTGTAAAGCAATGCCTATTTTAGAGACGAATTACCGATATAAGAGTTATCCTCGAATCTTATCGAAGCATTTGTATTTAAGCAAAACACATTGCATCATGAAGCTACCAAACCGCTATCGCTTTAATATAGAACCTTAATAAAAACTTCCGTCGAACACCAAGTTGCAACGAGAATGTCTTCGACTAGTTACCGCCATGTCACTGGGGTAAAAACTGACTCCACCGGTAAAAAAGTAGCCCTCCTTGGTGAGAGGGGCGGCGGCGGTGGCGCGGCGCCGTCACAGACTGTCGGCAGTGGCGGCGGGGTGCGTGTGCGCGGTGCTCTGTGGTCGGCGGTCAGTGCAGAGAGGAGCAGTGTCGCGAGGTCAGCCGAGCGCCGCCAGCCGAGGTCAGCACGCCCATCGCTGACGGACGACCGGTCACGTGACCACCAGCCGGAAGTGCGTCACGCACGGCCAACCGGTGCCCCGAACTCCCTTCCTCTTTCGGGTCTGAACCTCAAGCTTAAGTATCCGAAATCTTAGCTTCGACTTCCGAGCAGAGAGCTGCGAGATTCAGGGTCGAGGTATGAGCTTCGTGCTCTGAGCTCCAAGTTTCAAGTTCCAAGCCAGGAGTTGTGAGCTTTGAACTTCGATTTTCGAGCTGCTTTGAGCTTCTGTCGAGACCGGGAGTCCGAGGAGCCGCGCTGTCGGTGGCCTCAAAGAGGCCGAAACGGATCACGATAGGGTGTCAGGAGCAGCATCCGAGACCTGAGGGCCGAATACACGAGTGACACACGCAATCACTCGTTGTGACAATTGTTTCGTGGACTGCGACATGTTGTCGGCTGTCGGTGTGAACAGCTGGTGATTAGATTTGGGTACGGCCCAGCTGTAAGAGAAACTATTTGGGCCAAACGCTACATGAGCTGCAGATACATAGTTTGTGGGGTGAATGGCTTCCGAAGGTCGTGTAGTACATGGTTAAGCTGCTTGTGGTCACGTCATCTAGCAAATCGGGTCTCAGCATTGCGGTCAGTGTCAAATATGTTGCCAAGTCGCGTCATGTATGTTCATTTCACACCTACAGCTCGATAGTGACACAGTTCACGCGCGAGTCATACAAGACGCGTCAGACGTTGGCGGAGGTAGTGCAAGTTAATCCATACGGATATTGCGCAAGACCTCGCTGAGGAGTGAAGTCGTGACCCAGAAACGGGGTGCTCCTCGACGGAAACGGACCTGGAAGTTCAGTGGTTCATGGTATACGATTAACCAAGACCGGATACTCCGCTGAGCTAACGGTATAATCTCGTCGTGGATACGAGGACTCGGAAAGCGCCGGGCGGATGGCACGAAAAGCGCCTCAGTCGAGGGGTGCGTCAGCGGCCCGCGGCATGGCGCGGACGGCGTCAGTGGGACAGAGGGCCGGTGATGACGGTGATTCGCCAGTGGGACAGACGGCCGGTGATCACCGTGATTCGTCAGGCGACGGGTCGCCGCTCACTCCCCGGCGCCGAAGTGATGGCACAGGTGCTCAGCACACCACAGTCGCCTGTTTCCCAGGCCGGAGCGCGACACAGCTCACCATGGCCTTCACCAACCCTCTGCACCGATACTCCGCCTACGGCAGGCGGCTGGTCAGCCTGACATGCGGCGTGGTCAGCCTGGCGGGCGGCGTGGTCAGCCTCGGCAGGGAGTTTGTCAGCCTGCTGGGCTGTATGAACTACCGGGAGGCGCTGGCCGTGCTGGGCCGGTCGGCGGCCCTCTGCGGCCTGCTGGGCCTGGCCGGCGCTGGTCCGGTGCTGGCGCTGCTGATGCTGCTGTTCCTGCTGCCGCTGCTGCTGCTGGGCTCCGCGGTTGGCTGGCGCTGGCCAGGGGTGCTGGACAGGCTGCGACGATGGCTCTGTGCCCCAGCTGCGTCCAACGCAGAAGCCCTAAGGTGAGAGAAGACAGGATGGTTTTACTTGTCACTGCAAAGTTCGGCCAGTCGAGAGACAAACGCACGCATTACAAGGTGAAACATTTTCTACACGTAATCCTCTTATGCTGTAAGGAAGGGATTTTACAACTTGCATCAAATATCACGTTGTATGTTTCTCGCTCATCTTATGAAATGTAATCGCCGACCAATTGGGACATCGAAATTACCCACTACTCTAAAAGGAAGATATTTTGCAACTTGCAGGATGTAGCGGATGGCACGTTGTATATTTCTCGCTCATCTTATGGAAATTAATCGCAGGTCAATTGTGACATCGAACTTTGTCATTACTCCTTGACGTTTCAAATTCCCGTCCCGGTAAATTCCGTCTGTTCATTGTTCTGTTCTTCAGTTCATTGTTAATTCATGTTGTGTTGTGACAAGAGAGGACAAATGATAGTTGCGAAAAATGTTTTGAGCCACAAAGATACCGATCGCCAGCATATTAAGAAGTGAGTTTGAATAAATACAAATCGTAGACGATTTCAGGGGTTACAAAATTAGGGGAAATTGTTGTAACTTTTGCTGGATTATTTGGGACTTCTTTATGGAATGATATGATGACATGACTTGTTTGGTTTCTTTAAAAAGTTAGCATTCTTTGCTTAATTTAATATTGCGCATAGGCGGATGCAGGAAAGCAACTTGGGGCATTACCAGTCTCCACTAGTATATACTGCCTCCCTATTTGTGTCGCTGAGTGCGCCTCTATCAAAAACATGGGCAATCGCTAGATTACGCTTATAGATTACTTTAAAAAGGTATTTGACGCGTTGATTTTGCAAAACAAAACAAGCCAGCGAAACTCACAATGTCATTCGAAACCGTTCAAACATGACTGAGGGGTGCATCCCGAAACAAGGGTCTGGTACCGTCTCTGCCGGACGTTTTTTTTATTTGGCGCAACATGAGCATTTAAATTCCATAAGAATTAAGCAAGTTTCAAAACACTAGGTGTAACGGTTTGGGAATGGCAATCAAAAAACCACTGGGGGCAAAATATGATCCCTCAGGGAATAGGTTCAAGATCCACCCAACTATTTTTATTTAACAAAAAACTGGCAAACATTATAAATGAAGGTGATGGTTCTCACATATAGCGAAAGTAGTGGGCAAAACCGGCCAAAGGACCTGTTTGTATTACAGCGTCATTGTTCCGTGGACTCGCCGCGCCCCCATGGTGACACACTCACTAAACCACGCCCCCCATGGTGACACACTCACTAAACCAGTCTGAGAAGTTCGGTCGGTCCACTCCGGTCTGTGACTGCCTTCTGTGGGTCTGGAGGCGGCGGTCACTGTTGACTGTTTGTGTGGGATTCCTTGCCGGCCCCATGGTTGTGCCTCTACCTGAGTCTACTCCGGTCTCTGCTCCGGAGCAGGCACCCCGGCCCTGCCTGTGCCAGTGTCTGTGCCTGTACTCGTACCGGTGCCTGTGCCCGTGCCCGTCCTGGCGCTGCCCCATCCCTGTCCTTTACCTGTTTCGTCAATGGCTTCGACCTGCCTCGTTCGTCGTTACTTCATTTTTCTGCGGTGTTGCGTCCTGTCTATCATGTGGTGAAACCAGTCTCTGATCCAGGATGTCTCTGAACATACTCGATCATTGTCATCAACCATACCACCATACTGGTCCTGCCACTGTCCCGCTCTGACTTGATCTATCATATCCTGTCCAGTCCAGCCCCCTGTCAGTGTCCTCGTAGGTGGAGTGCACCGTCCGACACCAGTCCGAAACCAGCCGTTACACTGAACCCATTTGAGGACTGACGAACTTGCGTATGCCGCCTCCGTCTGGCCCTCGACCGGCAGCAGCGGCGGCGGCGCGTCACTAGTCCGGTTTTTGCCGGAACAGCAAGAGGCCTTGTCCCAGTTAGCAAATGGTGGCCACCCCTCTGCGAAATGCGCTGCCTCGGTTCGACATGTCTGATAATCTGTCAGTGCCTGTGGAAGTAGTGACTACGGGGCTCCGTTCAAACGGCCGCCAGTAGTGGCAATGCTGTCTCGGACTGTCCAGTATCCACGGCCTACAGCTAAGAGCGAGATGGTAGGTCGCCATCAGTGGGGCTATGAGATGGCCGTCTGCCACCGATGACGGCTGTCTTCTGATTAAGTCTGTCGCTCCTCTCCACCGGTCCAGCTAAGAGTCGGAGTGAGACAGACAGAGGAAGATCTCCGCCAGCACCATTCAGAAGTCTTCTAGTTAGACACATGCGTATCCCAAACAGGAGTCAGCGCTCTTGAACATCGGTGGCGAAGTATTCCTAGTGCGTTATTTCAAGGTTTCACAGTTCACATAAATGGTCCTCAAGAATATGTAACAAATACGTAATAATAATATAGCTGATATTGATTTTGGTTTTTGGGCGCTTCGACGGTAACGTTATTTCGCAATATATCGCTGGTTTTCTTACCTTGTCAGGACTCATCTATTTATGGTTATATAATCTTTCCATTAAGCCTGTTTTGAGCTGAACCGGGTACATAAGCTCCTTATGCCTCTAACTTGTGTTTATACTGGAATTATTGCCCTTGGTATATTATTCACATAATTGATTCAAAACACCAAAAAGTGTTTTGCTTCCAAACTAACGGAAACAGTAAGTACTTCTTCGTTGTTTAGTAACTAAATTGATGATGAAGCCCGTCTGGACCTAGAAAATATACGGACACATACAACAGCTGGCCGCGACTGCACATATGTTTACCTGCAGGACACAATGGCTGAAAATCACGAACCAACCCAAACAAGATATGCTGTCGGTTATCACACTCCACTAATTCCCTGCTTGCGGACAGCCGCGTCCCTGTACTGACCTGAATCACGTGCAGTTTCAAAATTCCTGAGAAACCTGCCAGCTAGAGTATTATGGATTGTAGAAAGTGAACGATAACCTATATATTGCCTTGAACCAAATAAAGAAACACTGGCACACCATCTGCGCCTTTGTTTTGCCCCAGGGTTATTACTTTGACGTAGTTTCACTTAGACGAAGCGAGCTTTGTGCTATCATAATCCGTTTTTCCTCCTCAAAACCAGGTTAGCCAAATACAGTCACTGGTTCTGTTGCTTTGACAACGGAAAGTAGACCACCAGGAAAAATTAAAGACTACAGTGTTTCTAAAGTTGCCATGCTTTTAGCGATGGACAGGGGGCAGTAGCTTTACTGCCATTCCTCTTTCAACGAATAAAAAGTGGCTGCTTCTTATTTCAAAACCAATATCACTTATTTTAATTTAATTTTAAATTAAAAATATAACCGATATTGAAATGTCTAGTACGATTCTACCTTCCTTGGATGCAATCGTCTAAACTACAGCCTATGTATCCTACTAAAATGAATTTTGTACAATAATCCGTCAAATCAAAGGCTGGAGAGGGAAACAATGATTACTTCCGACTCTTCAGCCCATGGTGGAGGTTGTAGGTGCTTTGCTTCAACCGGAGATTGACATGAATAATATGTTTGATGTCTATATCCATCTGTATCCATGAGCTATCGCTGCCATCCGTGCAATTCCTTCCATATTTCCACGCTGTATTCATATAAATCCGTATCCAAGATTCATTAGCCAGTCGTCTTTTATCCATCCGAATTAATCCACAAGGCACAAATACCCAGAGCCCTACCCATCCCAATTCATTCGGAAATATTTGTAACAAATTGAAGAATTTTAATTCAGTCAATTTCAGTCAAATAATTCGTTGATGGTAGTTACGAGCGGGCGCAAAGCGCAAAGCGAATCCTGTGTTATAACGAAAAACTCTTGATACGAGCGGCCCGGCCCGGCCCAGCACATACCGACGACTCTAGGAGGTTGGTCTCCCTGTACTGAACCACAGCCACTGAGTCGCTCTCCCTGTACTGAACCACAGCCACTGAGTCGCTCTCCCTGTACTGAACCAGAGCCACTGAGCCGCTCTCCCTGTACTGAACCACAGCCACTGAGTCGCTCTCCCTGTACTGAACCAGAGTCCAAATACATCCGTGGCTCAGATATTGTGGGACATCCGTGGAACTGGATATAGGTACTCGTATGCACATATCCTTGTCATTCTCTGGTGCAACGGCTTCGCTTTGTTGTGCGCTTTATAGTCGCGGGGTGAAGAAAACACGGATCGTTTGCCAGAGGCTGCAACAGCCTGCTTTAGCAGGTTAGTTGTGAGCAGTTCCCGGATATCACAGCAACTGCTCATCATTGTTAGAAGTTAGAATCAACTTAGTATAAGATGGTCAATCTAATTTTGACCGAATGGATCAATTCATCCTCCAGTATTGAGAAATTCAGTAACCTGTACTGTATAAGAAGTGTGGTATTTATACTGCGGTATTTTGTGAGCTGCATCATCGACGGATGGCGAAAAGATTGCTATTCCTTCGACATTGATCTCTAAATATTGGCCGATTTTTCGGGAAATATTTCACTGATGTGTGAACTTCACAGACGCCGATATCGCCCGCGTTGTAAATCAGCCATGTTGAATAGGTGCTTCTGGTTCAGAATGTAGTGTTCATTGCTATTGCATTTTTTCGATCCCTTACGATACGATAGCGCATTTGCAACGGGTCAATGAACTTGGGGCCATACCTGGCTCCACCTTCCAGTAGTAGTGCCAGTCTTCCCCGACAAACCCTGCGTGTCGGCCATCTCAAACGATTGCTGTTCC
The DNA here is from genome assembly GCA_031763405.1 of Balanus nubilus. Lineage (NCBI taxonomy): Eukaryota > Metazoa > Arthropoda > Thecostraca > Balanomorpha > Balanidae > Balanus > Balanus nubilus. The sequence goes on from JARFNZ010188434.1 coordinate 8,103, forward strand.
ATGTCGGCTCTCCGCGCCTGATGGTCCCCCATGCCATCCACCGTGACGTCTTTCCTGACTGTCCACTTCTCTGTCAGTTCCCTTCCCTGACAGTTCCCCGTCGCTGACAGTCCCCTTTCCTGACAGTCCCTTTCCTGACAGTCCCTTTCCTGACAGTCCCTTTCCTGACAGTCCCTTTCCTAACAGTCCATTTCCTGACAGTCCCTTTCCCGACAGTCCCCTTCCCTGAAAGTCCCTTTCCTGAAAGTCCCCATCCCTAGCAGTCCCATCCCTGGCAGTCCCCTTCCCTGACAATCCCCATCCCTGACAGTTTCCTTCCCCTGACAGTTCCTCTCTCCTGACAAGTGACAGTTCCCTTCTCTGACAGTCCCCTTTACCGACAGTTCCCCCATCTATTGCAGCCGCCGTCCTCGACTATGTCGCCCCTCGCTCGCCAGCTGTGTAGTGACACCACTCCGGTGTGGGTAGTTACTCGCTCAACCGGGACTCGGGAATGGAAGGAGGGTAACCGCGGCACTGGCCCCGTTTGATCGGCCAATGTCAAACCTTGCGTAACGGGCGCCCCCCCCCCCCCATCCAGAGTTGTTTGTGGTGCAATCTAGCCAGCAAACCAACTGATGCCTATTGCCGGCCTCCCCTCATTGGGTAACGCCCAAAGGCTATAGCGCAACCCGATAATGGCCCTGTAGCGCACCGGCTGCCACCACTAGGTAACCTACATAACGGAAAGAGAGTGGCGGTAGGTCGGTCATGCATATAATCAGCAGCGAGTCACATATAGTCCGGTCAGGGGCGCTCATTAGTCTGGTCATATCCAACATAGATTGAGATATCCCTCCCGCAGCCGCCGGGCTGGGCTGGGTTGGGCTGGGTTGGACTGGACTGGGCTAGGCCGGGCCGGGCTGTGGTGGATTGGGCTGGGCTGGGCTGGGCTGGGCTGAGCCGCACATCCCGTCATGCGTGGCGCGTGCCGGGACGGATCGGGTGTCTAGCTGGCAGGCTGGTTAGCGCCGGTCTCAGCCACCGGGTTAGTGGGACACGTCGTAATACTCCACCGCGAAGACAGCACAAAAACCCAGACCTTGAGTGTGCGTGGTGCGCGCGCGGCGGAGTCAGAGCTGGTCCCTTCTCCTGCCGGAGGCGAGTCGTACATCCTGTGTGAGACCGCTCCACCGCCGGATGCCGCGCTCTCCCTTTCGGTAGACGAGGTGTGCACCCTTGAAATGCCGCCCTGCACGTGGCTAACGCGCATACCGGCACCGCTTAACGCCCTGCTGCAGCTACAGGAGGATGTGGCAAGTGGCCGCTCCCTTCTACCCCTCTCCTCCCCTCCCGCCTCGGGGAGGGAGGGGAACCTTGGGGAGGGGGCCCCGCCCTCGACCGACCGTGACGGCGTCAGTCCGTCGCGCCTGCCTGGAGTTCACCCGTGACTGCAACTCCTTGTGAAACGGAGCACACGGTGCGTAAAAACGCCCCGTCACGGCAGAGTGATGAGGCACGAGCCCGCTGACCGTCAGCTGCAGTGACGGTGACGTCGGTGGAGTGATGAGGCACGGGCCCGCTGACCGTCAGCTGCAGTGACGGTGACGTTCGTGGAGTGATGAGGCACGGGCCCGCTGACCGTCAGCCGCAGTGACGGTGACGTCGGTGGTTACGACTGCTGGCGGCGGTGATGACGGCGTTGGGGCGGTGGTGACGGCGGTAAAGGCGGCCCGTGGCCCTGGCCGGAGTGACGTCCGAACCATGATCACGGGGGACGAGCTCAGTTTATTGCAGCTGCCGTCACGGATCGCTCGTCGTACCAGGGCCGCCAGTCGCCCGGGGCCCGGCGCTGGTCGAAAACGTGAGACCACAAGGGCGATTTCTCGCCCATTACAATGCACTAGATCGTTATGTAGCGATGTGTTAGCTTTGGAAATGAGAAAGAGGAAGGGAGAGATTGTGCCGTACCAAGGTCATTTCAGGCTGTACTGGTCTGACTGGGAAACGTTTGCTTATGATTGCTGCATTATGTACGTTCTGTTAAATATTTGAGTATGTGATAAACTATTTGATGCCTAATGCGATTTTATTTGGAGCTATTAACATGTTCTGTAATGCAAACTGCAATGTCATGATACACCTTTTCCGAAACTTTGCATTTGAAAAGCAAACTGGTTATTTTTTGTATTATCCCCCAAAAAATCCGCCGGATATTTGGGTGATATTTGTCATTATATTTACATCGATGCACATCTGATACGATTTCTTTTGGCAATCATAAGAGTGGTATGCCTACTAAAGAACAAACTGTCAGTCATATGCATCAAAATGGCTGTCAGGATTACTGTTTATAATAAACAGATGGGCTTATTATGCAAATAGGACGTCAGATAGGTAGGAATTACGCAGAAAGTCTTGCATACAATACTACTGCCTGCCTCTGACAGCCTGCAGTCTGACATCCTGTCTGACTGACTCCAATTCCTGATCCGCCAATGGCCAGATGGGCAGTCTGTCGAAAATCAGTCAGGGACTCAGGAGGGAGTCAGACCGTCAATGAATCAGTCAGACAGTCGTGAGCAGGCCATAGCCAGGAGGATGAACTTTGTGACCGTTAAACCCCTTGGGGACTCGACTCCTCCTATCCCCTGCCCTTAGTCCAACACACAAAACCCAGCATTTAAGCCTCAAGGTAAATGACGTTCAGTGTTCACACTAAAATAAAAACATCGAACACAATCACTTTTGAGCATTTAGTTAGTACAATACGTGATGTAGAAATATCAAGATAATTGGGTACTTACGTTCATATACAATATTTAATCCCGATGCTTAGACATTGGATTGCTAAACCTATTATCTATGTATAATATATATTTTTGTGCGTGTCCAACATGCACTTCCGGGAATTTATGTGCACACCCTGGAAATTCCGGCTGACCATGAGCCTGGCCATGAATCGAGTTGTTGACTGGTAGAATGCAGATTAAATGTCTCCATTTTTCGTTATCTCCTGGCATGACACTCCTATAAGCAGGGAAACAAATACTTCTGAAGGGACCTTGAGGCTTGAATGTCTGTTTAACCATCTGTTTGTCTATCTTGCCACTCCCGTGATTAGTAAAAAAAACACATGTCAGATGTGTGTTGATATACATACAGGAAGGCCTCGCCCTCATTTTTGTCTCTCCTGTGAGACAATATCAACTTCATGCAAACCGTAACATAACCTTTGTTTTTCATTGTCCCTTTCACTTTTAAACCATTTTAAATAGGTATAGACAATTGACTGATCGTGTTCAAGGCATAGCACTCCCTTACAAAATAACCAGACCAACGAGTAATGACTATTTCTGATTCATATCAACTTCTTTTTTGGGGACTCTGCGTTCATCGCAACTGTGTGCCTTGAACAGTAAGAGAATGAAAGCGTAATATTCGTGTTACGAGTATGAGGGGAAGAAATTGTGAGACGTGATACAGGAGCATATTGATAAAAAGTAATCCCCGAAATAAATCAAACAAATTGTGTGTTTTGTTTCGTTTTTACGTTCGCCATACTAACTTCCTTATATAGTTAGTGGTCCGCAGTTGCAGACCACGACATACATCTTGATGTGCCAGTACTAGGGTATGACTGAGGTTTTTGTCAAAAAGTAAATATTTTGCAGTTTGATGATATAAACGGTTTCCTTTGTACGTGTGTCTATTCAGTTAACTACGTTATGCTAAAGATAAGACACCCGTGATGCTTTTTTTGTTGAAAATACTTATTCCTTTATTCTGTTTTTTATTGCGCTGAGCGTTTTTGGTACCCAGGCAGTTTGCGACAAAAAATATAGGTAAATGCGCCTCAATGAAATTTACATGCTCTTTCAGGATCATTGCATGACAGAGAACGGAAACTTTTATGTTGATAAAATCACACTAAAGGCACTTATTGGGCTCTACACCTAAGGTGAGTGATGATTGATAATGTGTGTACCAAAGTTATGAAATCATTGACATTTATCCAGTTTCGCTGTTTGTAGACCTCTCTGAGAAAAAACGCTGCGTTGCATCCTTTGATGTAAACAATTGGCCACTTCAAAGGATGACGTCATACTGTGCAGCTCCCAAACGAAAAGTTTTGGCCTTACTTGCACAAGAAATAACATTTAAGAAAATGCAACTTTCTGAATTCAATGGACCATACGAAATTATTTTGTTCTTATAACTTAGAGAAGCACAGCTTCTAACACCTTTCTCTATATTAGGTACATACGTGTAACAATATACCCCATTACCCCACCCACTGTATCAACTTACCCCACGGGATGTGTAAGTGCTAGTCGTATCAGACACGGCACGTGTCTTAGCTAAGCAGCATATTAATTATGTCACCCGCTGAGAAATCATGTTTGCTGTGATAACTCATCATACCCTTGAGCAATTTATTCCGAAACTATTTTAAATAAGTGAACAGTGCCTTTCGCCGTTTTTCACCAAAGCGATAGATATGGCTGTCGACGTGCTGACCCCGTCATACAATCGGCAGTAAAAACAAACGAGCTCCCACTTCCTAGCAATCATTATTGATCGACTGCGGAAACCCTTACCTGGGCGGGCGTGTACCCATATTTCCAGTAATTTACGGCACATTTCGCCGAACGCTGAATTCCGTGTTCATGAGTACGATTGCGGAATTCCTGGCCCGGGATGCTTTATCCGTTATGCAGAAACAGCTACTGAGGCTGGGACTAGCTGGCGTGTGCAATGTGCATTGTGCTGGGAGAGCCGCATCATCATAAGACCACCTGTTTTGCACCATCGGAGCGTCGTGATCGCACGTGTATCATGTAGGAACATAGCATCATTGTTCCGTGAATAGTTTGCTGGTTTGCCCGTAACCAGTTTCATGCTCATTCCGCCAGCTGTTAATGTAGTAATTTCAACACGTTTCTTTTGAAGGCCTTGGAGGATCAGGATTACTGAAGATACTCGTAGTAACACAAGTGGTTTTATCTGCATTCTCGCTCGGCGTGAACTGATACAGTGACAATAGTTGAGCTGAAGAGATTCGGATTGTAAAGCATGCAGGCATGGATTAGCTGTCACCTGGGCCTTCCGTTGGGGTTCGCCTCAGACTTGGTCATGAGGTCACGTGTGAGGTGCCAGTTACCCATTATGCAATTTCACTTTGACTGCCGTTTTGTGCGCGACTTCCATCAAAATGACTTGCAAAATCTGCTGCTTAAATTCCGTCAATCTTCAAGGACATGCCATCTTAAGCCATCTTGTGATGTCCTCTTGACCTAGTAATGCAGATGTGCCGACGTTCACCTGCCCACGCCCCAGGACCGTCTGAGACTGCCGGCTGGGGACCCGGGCAGCGCCGTTAGCGAGTCAGCCGACCCCGCGGTGCCACGGCAGGGCAACAAACTTCCCGGGTCGCGAGGAGTCGATGGCCCTCCGTCCCATCCGTCTGGGTCCAGGCTGCATCTTAGTCTGCAGGTGAAAACAGATGCGTGGTGCATTTATTTGCATGTTTATTCGGCCGATTGACGTCTGCACAGGCGGCTGGCCTTCCATGCCGCCTGCAGGTGCCGGGCCCCATGGCATTCCTCCGGCGGCTGCCTCGGCCACGTGGCCACTGGGCAGGGGGCGCGGAGCGGACTCTGGGCGGGGCAGAACGGTCAGCGGGTGCTGAGAGTGAACCTGTTCCCTGTGCTGACCCTGTGCTGGCCTTCGGTTACACTGTGGTGACCTTTTAGTGGCACTGTAGTGACCCTTTAGTGGCACTGTGGTGACCCTGTGGTGACCCACTGGTGACATTGCGGTCACCCCGTGGTGACCCCGTGGTAACCCCGCGGCGACCCTGTGGTGATCCTGTGGTGACCCTGTGGTGACCCCGTGGTGACCCCGTGGTAACCCCGCGGCGACCCTGTGGTGACCCTGTGGTGACCCTTTAGTGGCACTGTGGTGACCCCATGGCGACCCCGTGGTGATCCTGTGGTGACCCCATGGCAATCCTGTGGTGACCCCATGGCAATCCTGTGGTGACCCTCTGGTGACCCCGTGGTGACCCAATGGCGATCCTGTGGTGACCCTGTGGTGACCGGGTGTCTGATAAGTTCCGCGTGTCAACAGCTGAACAGCGATGACAACCCGCTGCAAGAAAACCGACGCTTCTGAATTCACGATTTGAACAACAGCATATACTTCTATAGATTTTGCTTGCTTATGAGTAACTTCCGAGTCTTGCAGGTCCGAGGTCTTTGGCCTGCGAGGACTGTGCTATTTTTATAGAAATTTTACAGCTTTAGCAACTGTCAAAGAGTTCACCTTTGCCTCGACGCCGGTCGTTTTTCCTCCACATCACATAGAGCCCTTTTCCACGTCTGGCAGCGACTGAAGCCATTCCCAGTGCATGAGACTATCCATTGACGATGTTCGCCCATCTGTAAAGATATACAGACGTGCATCCATAGATTAGGGTTAAACATCGGATTCGACTTCGTCTAAGGACTATAACTTATAGGCGGTCTCGCATGGGTGCTGGCTGTTCTGATCACACCATTAATGCAGGTGGCTGGTGTTGGCTGTGGTTCAGCGGTAATGGTTTGACGCCTGGGCTCTGACGTACCGACGGCACGTGCCTTAAGTTGGCGCGTGTCATCATGCGCGTCACGTACCACAATAACAGGTCTGTCGCAGTTGAGTCATGAACGGTCAGCTGTTTGAAACTGCTTAAAACCAGTCGGATTATGAAATCATTTTCTTTAATTAACTATCCTGACATCTGGGCTTAGGACATATCTGAGTTAATGATAAAGCCATTGGCGGTAAATCCTCCAGTCATGGCATCCGTGGCGTACCCGTGCTACGCCTATTGAGCCATCTACAGCTGCGATGACGTCACCATGACGAGGCAATTCGTCTGAGGCTGCCGCCGGGGCAGTCTTCACACCCCAAAAGGTGACTGGTCGGCATCAGCAGCCCGCAGGTCATCTGCTGATGCCACCCAGTCACACAGTCACACAGTCACACAGCCACCCAGTCACACAGTCACACAGTCACACACCACCTGCTGACGGGTTAGACAGGGCTTGGTGGTGTCATCAGCATTGTTTTCCCGTTGGGCGGTCCCCCACGTCGTGGTATTCTGCCTGTAGACGTTGCTGGCTCCTCACCGGCTGGTAAGGTGTGTCTGCCTGTCACTGGCAGGACTGGGCATGGTGGAGCGCATGGTGGGGCCATCAGTTCTGTTCGCCTGCTGCTCACACATCAATTACTGACCGGCTGGAAACAGCGAACATATGCGAACACCAGGTGACCAGAAGAGCATGGTGAAGTCATCCAAATTTGCCAGCACTCTTCAGTGCTGCACTCAACACTCGGCATTGCTGGCTCCTGAGAGGTGCTCACTGCTCACAGACTTGCCAGCCCGGTCACAGACTTACTACTCACCGCACTAGACTCACCAGCTTGCATAGGACTAAATGAAGCCTGGTGAAGCATCAGCATTAGCGGCACCGGCCGCAAAAAGCGCCTCTTGTCGGCCCTTGCGACAGCTTCGCCGCGCCTGTTGCAACATGGTCACATGACGTCACCAGCAATGACGCCTGACTGCTGTTCGTATACTGTCTGTTGATAGACTGGTCTGTGATGCCGCCGGACGGCAGAGAGGGAAAAATATATACAAACTTGTCAATAGCTAACAACTACATGCACTGGCGGGTCCAGGGGGGGTGGGGCATTAGGGGCAAATGCCCC